>CAEFZX010016441.1:0-80119 GCA_903066825.1 Alfaro cultratus | reverse complement strand
AATTTTTGGAGGGATGGACTGGAGGACAGATTGGCAACAGCTGGATTAGTTGAACAGACAGATGAAACTGTTAAGTTTCATCTGGGTTCATGTTAAATTTTTAGGCTTCATGTTAAATTTTAAGCCCTGATAACAATTAAATGTTGGACCAGAGACATCTTTCAAAAAAAGACAGCCTAACCAAAGCCCATCTTTATAAAAGGTAGCCTGTATAACACATTCTTGGTTGCAGATGTTCAACATGTATTCTGGTAATGCACCTTCCACAGTGTCATAATATTAAAATTTTCCTCTCTAAAGGTTTTTTCTATTGCTTCATATTGATACTGTGAATGACTTTTAAAGTGGCTTCTAATTTTATGTTTGGGATTTACCTCCTAATGTTTTCTGAGTTGCCTTCCTCGTAATCTAGTCGCCTTTTCTCCATGTTTGCAATAATTTTGTTTAAAGTATCAAGGTTTTTCTCAACCATTCGATCAATTTTTTTTATGACTTGTATTTCAGTAAGAAACTGGACATTTCGGGCAGCTTGATATCTTATCACTTTCCGTGGCTTGATCTCATGGCCCCTAATCTTGACAGCTTGCCCCATTAAATCTTCTTTATTATATCAGGATTTTCATTCCACATCAGCATTTTCATTCCTGACTCACAAAATGGTCACTGTGGTTTCTTGCTGTGTTTTTTTTTCTTTCTTTACACTTAATGAGCAACTGAAGGTTTGCGAACAAGCAGTTAGCTTCCATTCTAAAGGTAAGGGTTTACCTTAACTAGCTTAACCATAGCTAGGATTGGTTCAACTATTGTTCTATGCAGAACATCTTCATTGTCACATTGCTCAGTTTTTTCACAAAAGTATTTTATTAAATATGTAATAAATTTACAGCTCATACACAACTTTAAGTATTACGTTAGCATACTATATATTTAGCACCAAAACAAATATTTAGTAAGCAAACTAAACATTTAGTTTGAAGCAAAAATATTTTATCGGATAGAAAACTAACTATTTAATTAGTAAGTTTGTAAACAGTTAGCTGGCTCAGACCTAACTGAATATTTAGCCAGCCCAGAGTTAAATATTTTTGTTTGTGGCTAAATAGCTTGCTCACAAAATATTTATGGAGTAAAATATTTGGCTTTTTTAGTTAAATGACAACCTAAATATGTTATTTCATCACTTCCCTAAGTCTTACTGTCTATAGCTGCCTTCAACCAGCCTAATGTCAATGCACAACAGGATTCCCTATAAGAAGAGTTGGACCCAAGAGCTGAACTTTTAAGGTGCATTCAGGGATAATTTGTACACCGGATTGTGTATAAATCAAAACGACTCTAAAGTGATGTAAGCATTTTTTAAAATCCTCAACTATCAAGGCTGATTGATTCAAAAACATGGGTCATTTTCTAATGTTGTATAATTTATCCAGGATTTGGCTTTATCAGGTTATTTTTATTTCCCTGAAAACAATTAAAATAGAGCTTCTGAGAGTTCTATAATAGCAACGCTTTCCAGGTCTAAGACCTAATAAATCAAAGAAACAACAATATATATATATATTTTTTTTCACTTCTGAATAAAGTAAATATATATATATATATTTTTTTATTTATTTATTTTTTTTTTGTTTGTTTGTTTGTTTCTGTTGTTTGAGGCGTGCTGAACTGTGCCTTTAAAGCCAGGGACCTGCTTTTACACTCTCCTGAATTATGTTTTGTTTTTGTTGGGGAAGGACACTACCATTTCTCAGAAGATGTTATACATCTGAAACAAATTCCACCTCAAAGCAGAGGTCACCAGTTTGAGTCAAACCCCCTTGTGTATTTTTAACTCTTGAACTAACTCGCCGTGGTTTGTCAGCTGCCCTACTTACACATAACAACCACATGCCAGCAGGACTCCTCCAGCGGCGCCAGCCCCTTTAACCACACTTTGATGCTGAAGATCAGCCTGGATCGGCCGAGTCTGGCGTCTTGACTCAGAGTCCGAGATTCGAGCCTTACCTATCAGCCATGGCTCCGAACAGCACAGATCCCACCAACAGGCCAAACATGTAGATGGACGATCCGAGGCTGTTCAGTCCAGCTTTGCTGCACACCAGGTCCCACTGGGAGGAGAAGAAAGGAAATAGTTAAAAGTTGCTACTGAATCCTATTTTTTCTGTCATTTACAGACGCGTTTCTCCAGGTGGGATATAATTTTTATTTGTTTGACATTTTCACCACATACCATATACTAGCTTCATACTGAAGTCCTCTCAAGGTGCTAAAACAAATGTTTTGTTTTTATTTTTAATCAAGTCTCTTAGGTCTCTCAGAAACAGATTAAAAAACATCTGAAAGGAGATACAAAATGTTGCAGATGTCGCACAAGAAATTAAAAATGTAAATGTGTCAACAATTAGAGCCAAAAACATCTACTGTGTCGGAAACACCAGTCAGGTGTTTTAAAAAGAATAAAAACAAGGAAAATACTAACAAGCAGCACAGCCAAAACAACCATAATGTGCTAAATGCTGCAAACTATTTGTAGCAGACCCGTATGGAAGCAAAAAAAAATGAGACCCACAAATTATATCTGTGTGGTTTGTGGTTGTTTGGTCTCTGTCAGGAAGTCTGCTACACGATGTGTGTAAGTGTGTGTCAGACTCACAAACAAAATTGTTTTTTTCTTCTCCTATATACTTGCTCATATTATGAGCCACTCTTTAATTAGTTCTATAATAAATGCTTAGCAGTGGCGGTTTTCGGTGTGGCTCACAACCCAGAGGGTTACTCCATTAGCGCGTCTACCAGTTGCTTTAGGAACAAGTTTCCTATTGGTTATTTGCAAACCCGTTCCATAGGGAGTTGATAATCCCTCTGGAGGTGAACGATGCAAGGACTTAGTCATAACTCTCAGATCACTCGACAACAACGTCTGCACAACATAAATGTCATCATCTGCTGGTACGCTCTGGAGTTTAACACAAGAGTTATTTTACCAACTGGGGACAAACAATGGGACTGAGCCGCAACTGTAATTGGGTGTGTTTGTGTTTGTGTTATTTAAAATTACTAAATTTATTATTATATTATTATTATTTATTGTAAATTTATTACTAAAAAAAAAAAAAAAATAGCTTCAGCCAACAAATAAATGCAAACACTAAAGTGTTGTAGGATAGGTAGGCCCCCATGAAATCCTTTTTAATATTTTCCAAATTCCACTTTTTCTATTCTAATTTTTCTGAATTCCTCTTTTTTCCATTTTATCCATACTTATTAACCCAAAAAGTGTGAAGTATGAGGTGTGAATAAAAAAATTAGCAAACCAATAGCTAAAGGCCAACATTTACTGTTATTCTGTTTCACAAATGTAACAGACTTCTGTGGTTCAACAGAACATTTGTTTTATAAGGTGTTAAAATGTGTTTCCTCTTATTCTCTTCTAACAGCTAGCCTTCCCTTTCAGCCAATATCAGCTAATTCTGTGAAACTCTGCAGTTTATTGTGGATCACATTTTGTTTACTAAATACCCAGATCGCATCCGCCCTCTCTGCATCGTGGAACTCATGAGGCCCTAAAAGTGGAAATGGACTCATACCACCACAAACTGTTTTGGGATCAGTTTATGTTGACTAAACAAAACTAATATCTGCCGTCATCCGTGGCCATGCTAACTAGCCTGAGCATCCACGATAGGCTCTGCTGTCGGGAAGAAGCTGTGGAGTAGCAGCTAGAGAGCAAGATGAGAGGGGAAGAGGCAGCGTATACAACCATGATTGACAGTGCTAAGACCCTCCTCCTGACTCTGATTGGTTGTTTCTAGCTAGCAGAGGAGCTTGATTTTTTCACAGTTTATCTGTCTCATATAGTACTGTCACAACATGACAGTATCAATAAATGGACTATGTACAAAAAATATATTTCTTTTTAAAATTAGTATTTCTTTTTACCAAAGTTTTGCGCTAAGCTACTGCAGAAGGTTTGTGTTGATGGGGCAGTGGAGTGAAGGGGGTTCCCCTCTGGGATTACCCAGGACACCATTCACGCAGGAACCGCCACTGCATATTAAGCAACGTGGTCGACCTTATTATAAATATATATTTAAAATACTGTTCCTACGAAACTTATGAATTTATTCTTGAGCTGAGCTCTTATTTCCGCATCGCATCCTCCTCCGGTACCTCGGTGACAGTGGTGCTGTGGAAAACCTCCGTGCTGTAGACCCAGCCGCGGGCGCACGGGACGCGCTCCGTCCGATTGCCCTGCAGCCGCAGCATCACCTCCGAGGAGAAGCAGGAGGACTCCGAGAGGCTGACGTTCTCTGCGGGGAGCGAAGTCTGATTCCCCGCTCCTGAGCTGGAGCTTTCCCGGCAGCCGAAGGGCGGCGTGGCCCCGGTGAAGACGCTCACCATCATGTGGAAGGCGAGAAGGATCTGAGGCAAACAAATCCAGATGTACAAGATCTTCTGATATTTGCCAAAGCCGCCGATGGCAGCGAGGATCTGGTCGAAATTCATGGGGTGGGAATTTATGGGGATCTACAGGTCAACGTGGAAGAGTGGCTCCTCTGCAGCAGCAGGCAGTGAGTCAGACCAGGATGTAAACAAGGTGTATCTCCTCCATGTGCAGCAGAAGAAAAAAAAACAAACAGTAACTATCTGAATCAATTCCCGTCCGAGGTCATCTTCCCCCCCTCCATGCCTCCACCAGCGGGGCGGTTGCTCTTTCCAAACGCCGAGTTCTCCTGATCCACGCGTGAACGTCTCTCTCTCTCTCTCTCTCTCTCTCTCTCTCTCTCTCCGCATCACATAATGGAAGGAGGAGCGCGTGCAGGTTCACCAGCCGGTTTACAATCAGAGGCACTGTTGTTTTAAGAAGTGAGAGAAGATGCGCATCCCTCAGACCCCCCCCCCCCCGCCCCCCCGTGCTTCTGGTTTCCCACTCGAGGCGGAATTTTTGGGGGGAAACGCGCATAAATGACATTGGCGGTGGTGTGACGTATGCGCTTCTTACTGTACATGGCAGGGCTATGTATGCAAAATGCTGGACAACGCTCTCCATATGTGTGGATTTAAGCGCTGATTTAAAGGCATGTTTATTACATAATATTCAATATGTTTGTTTTCTGAATTATGATGCACAGGACGCATCGTAATTCATAATTCAATGGTGCAATTACCGTTTTATAAGCATCTAATTTGCATAAATTGGTCGTGAAGCACGTGCCTTTGGCTCACACCAGCTCTCTGCTGCCATCTACTGTTTGTTCAGGTGGTGGAAGATTTAATATAAATTTGGTGTGTTTTGTTATATATATATATGGAGGATCGAAACTGACATAATTAAAAATAAGAGGAAAAATGTAAAAAGAACAAATGTGAACATTTTACATAAATTAAATTGTTTTAAATAAATATTTTAAATGAATTATATATATATATATATGTATATTAATTAGGACATTAATTAAAAATAAAGAGACATAAATACATCTATAAATAAAAAAACATTCAAAAATGCTTTTTAAAACAATAAAAATTTAACTTGTGTGCTTAAATGTATAATTTGTTTAAACTAAACTGAAAAGATAAATATGAAATTCAATTGAATAATAAAACATGAGGTAAATTTCCCCTTTTTAAAAATTAAGTGGTGCATTTGAAGCATATTGATTTATTTTTTTGACCATTTATATATTTCTGCTTTCAGTTTTGATTGTGTCAACTTTGGTCCTCCATATGAGATTTTGTTTGATCTGGAGCATTTTATTTAAATTTGACCCCAAACCAACTATACTTGCATAACAGCATGTAATTAATCAACAGTGGCTGTTATAAACATTTGTTGTTATGATACTGTGCAAATATACATTAATGTAAATAAAAATGCTCTGATCTGTCTCAAGAGTGAAACAGATTAGGCGAATCAGCGATGCAGAATGTGAAATGGCTGCTTTTCTTAGAAGGTTTGACCTACCTGATACACACTCGTGTCCTGAAATGTGAAGCACTGAAGCACATTGACTGATTACGGTTTGGATCACTGAATCCAGAAAAACAAGAATGTGGATTCTGAATAACATTTTAAGTCACAGCTCTAGAAGTAGTACACAATTTTAAAAACAGATAGAAAAATCTGAACAGAAACTCCAACCTCACCAGAAAACTTTTGAGAATAACCTAAATATTTTTTGCTATTCATTTGAAACATTTTTTTTTCTTTGCTGAGTGGAACAATTTCTGTAAATGGCTGCACAAGTTAGAAATTGTTCAGAATTTTTTCAACTGATACCATCAGTTGAATCAGATATTTACATACACCGCATTAAAAAGACGCACACACCTTTCTTTTTCTTGCTCTCCGAAGTTAAATCAGACCAAACTTCTCTTGTTTTAGGTCAGAATTGCAAAGATTATTGCTATTTGCTAAATTGCCAGAAAACTTAGCAAGAACATTTGTTTCTGCTTTTTTGTTGTTGTTGTTGTTGTAATTTTCTTTGAATTCATAAGTTTGTTCATACACAGTAAATTCTGCAGAGTTAAATCAACACTATGCCGAGTCTATTTGGTCCTTATCAGAATTGGTGTCAATTTAACTCTTTTCAGAGTTATNTCAAACTATTGTTGAAATAACTCTATAAGAGTTAAATTAATGCCAATTCTGAAAGGGACCAAATAGACTCGGCATAGTGTTGATTTAACTCTGCAGAATTTACTGTGTCGGAAAGGTTTGTGGTCAGCTGGCACAAAGAAAGCTAGAGTTAGGCTGGATCTGAGAACATGAACAACTGTAGAGCATGGTGGCGGCAGTATCATGCTTTGTGGATGTTTTAATGTTGATGTTACTTGTGCATTAATCGGATGAACTAATTAAAAAAGAAGAGTTTTTCAAGCAGTTTCAAAGAGAAACATCAGAAATTACCACAAATTAAGTCACAGATAATATACAAACAATATTTTGTCTTTAAAGTAATCATTTTCCTAATGTGTTTCATGTTAATGCTGTTCGAGATTGTCTATTTATGTAGTTTTGAACAGTACGCCCCACCAACTGCGGTTGCTTTTGTCTCATGCGTGTTCGTGCGGGAAGCTTTTATTTTGAAAGCGGATCCCAGAAGTCGTCCTGTTTCTGACGCTGACGCTGTGACTGCATGTAACACAAGCTTCAGAGGAGAAGCGCTGGAAAGGACGGACAGGTGGGGGGGCGGCGAGATGGATGGATGAGAGGCCGAAGGAGTGGACCGGGTCCGGGCATCGTTTGGAAACCAGTCGGAGTTCTAATTGATCCTCCGGAGCTGCCAGCGCTGCAGAGAGAGAGGCAGAGTCCCTGATCTCCCATCGCTCCGCCCGGCCTGCCTGCCTCTGTTCCTGCCCATCCCTGGAATATTACCCCAGCATCATCATCATCATCCCGGCCCGCCTGGCTGCGTGTAGTTTTGGATGTTTCACTGAGGCGGGACACCCGGATCTTTTCTTCGTGAGAGTAAGTAGAGAGCAGCTCAATGTCATCCACCATAAGGTCAGCTGATCACGTTCGTCGTGCCGCTTTGTGAGAGAGGACACATGATTTAAAACAACGAGGATTTTCACCCATGACGCGACCTGCTGATGGAGATGAAGCCACACCCCTCAGACGGCGTTCAAATAACATTGTTTCTATGGTTTCTGGCACTTGCGTCTGTGAACCCTGACCTATTTGCTCGTACTAACCACACCGACTGCAGAGTCAGCTTTAACGGCATGATTCGTGTCTTATTGTCATTTTTACTGACAACTTCATTTAGGTTACTTTGATAATAAATGCTGGTCTGGGTTGTCTTAACACAACAGGGTCTGAAAAATGCCAATGTCAGCTAGCTAGCAGAGCCGGTCCTAAACAGGAAACGGTTTGGGGGCCTGTATTAACCAATCACAACAGCTCAGCTGACATTAGCTTTGTGGCGTCCATACTCAAATATTTATGCGTCATTCATCTTATATCACCGTTGTTGTAGCTTATAGCTGAAAAAAGTAATGTCAGCTTGTAATAAATGTCTTCACTGATTGAAATGTTATTTTCCTTATGCTGGTTTGTTTTTAAGAAGTTTGTCGTTACGTCATGCTAGTATGGGGTTTTCATGCTTTTGGCAAGCAAAAAAGAATCCATAGCCTGAAATGTTAAATAAGTAATATTTAGGTTAAAATAAAGCATTGTAATTATGAATTAAAATTATTACATAAAAAAAAAAAGCAAAGAGAAATGATTCTGGATAGGTAATTATACAACACTGGATATTATCTGTCTTTATTGAGATGTAAGAGCAAAGCTAGCACCTGCTAGCTAATGTATTCTGAAGACAAAGTTAGTCCCTAGAAAGTCTGTAATAAATTTAATAAAATGTATACTCAGTATGTAACACTTCATAGAGTAAACACAGTACATAAAGTTTGAGCAATTCTTTGGTTGGAACTGTTGTGTTGAACATGTCTAGCATAAGCTTGTGCTCGCTAGTTAGCAAATAAAAGGCTTAGCCTACAGCTGACTGTACAGAAAGAGTTTCTTCTCTAATAAGCAGAATATTTGACCCAATTTTTGCCCCAGCTGTTTTTTGTGTGTAGCCATTTTTTCACCAAGACGATATGATGAATATCCAAAATTAATTAAACTAAACATTTCCATGTTAGTTTTACTGAGGGGCTTCATGTCACCTTGATTTCTAAAACTTATGGGTTTTCAGTTTATATACCACAGGTTGAGCTGGAGGGCTAATGTCATTGTTAGTGTTTTGTATTTTATTAGCAAGCATTGCTTTTGGGACTCAGTTTACTTAGGCTTCCCCCTCCCGCCCCAAAACAAATTTCAACAAATATAGAAACGTAATTTTGAAAACACAGCAGAGATGTTAAGCTGAGTCTACAGAGTGCTGCACGAGGAAAGCTGTACCTAAAACAGAGCTAATCTGTCTGTTGTGGAAGCATTACAAAACACATGAACTCAACCTTTGTTTCTATTATTCTACTGCACAAAAACCCCCACCCACGCTCAGCTAGGTGTGCCAAAACCCATACATGTAAACAGATGCTTAAATTAGCCTCTGGTTTTGAAGCTTACGCACTCAATGTTTGATCTGCCACAGCAGTGATGTCACAATTTCAGCCCGCAGTGTGTTCACTTCTGCAGCCACATGGTGATTCCTGCAGAACTCAGTCGGAGCTGCAAGGTCACAGAAACTGATATCACTGTGGATGTGTGAGGCTTTGTGGGGTGACTGCAAGGTCAGACGTAGCTTCATTGCTATTTAAAATCTTTTAAACGTATCCTAGAATAATTTTCTGCACCTGCACAGATTTAGTACACTGAAGAACCTTGCTGCTCACTTCATCCAATAATTGGTATATTTAGAGACTCAAATATTTGGTCAGGTCTTTGTAAACTAGCTCAGTCGGATCGGATGGAGCATATTAACAGAAATCAATTTTCATGTTCTGCCACAGATTCTCCATTGGATTTAGGTCATGACCATCCTTTGATCTCAACCACTGCGTTGCATGTCTGGTCAGATGTTTAGCATCGCTACCTTTCTGTTGCTTATTCCCACAGTATGATGCATCTACCACCATGTTTCACCAAAGAAATGGTGTACAGAGGTTCCTATGCAGTTTTAGTTTTCCAGTGTTCTACCACAAAAGAGTTCTGGTTGTAGGCCAAAAAATTCAGATTTTGTTCTCATCTGATCAGAACAGAGTGTAATGTTGACACAGCATGTCTTTTTTTCTTGCTGAAATCTCACTTTTTTGTGAAAAAGAGTTGTTTGTCAATCAATTTCAAATCGTCACAAGATCATAACATCACAAAGGAAGCTAATAGAAAGAAAGCAACAATTAGCAAAAGCTATTGTGGAGCATCGACTTGTCTGTTTGGGTGTGTAGTCAGAGCTAAGAGTGGTGGGATTGTGATGTGCTTCAGTGACACGGACGTCTTTCATGAGTTCATAATTGTAATTTTAAGACAGCAAACACTTTGAAAACAACCGGATATAAATCCAAATTAGTACCACATATGGAAGTGGCACAGATCAGATTTTTTTGGGGGGTGGGAGAGTTTGGAATTGGGCCGGTCAGACCGAGGTGAAAAGTTCGGATACAGATCGCATATGGACAAAGCAAGCAGAGTTGGGTTTCATTTTCCTGCTCTGTTAAAGTAGCCTGAGTGTCATTTGCCAGGCATGTGAACAACATGTCTAATTTTTGTGTTCCATTACAATAAATAGATTAATAAAGTATTTTGTACTTTTTTTAGTTGAAATTTGAATAAAAAATCCAGTTAAATCCATTGGGGCGTTTGGTTATAACATGACAAAATGTGGGAAAGTCCACAGGGTATGAATATTTTTTCAAGGTGTTGGTTCTCCAGAACTCCCTCTGGCCTCCATGTTTGTTTCCCAACCGTTAAAAATCGATGTCTGCAGGGAGTTATTGATGCATCACGCTGGCAGGAGGTCTACTGCCGACTCAGCAGACTTCTTTAAATTAAAGACTCTGTCAAGTGAAAACAAGGATGAGTGTGGACTTTTGAGTTACATTAAATGACTCTCTTAACGTCTCTGCTTCTCGTCCCTGGCAGGAATCTTCCCCTCTCGCCACCCTTGTCTCCGGCCTCTGTGGTGGAGCAGCTGACCCCCGTGGGGCTCCGGCTCCAGTGGCTCATGGCCCCTGCTCCTCCACAGCTCTGAGCCAAGCTGGCCTCCCCGGCAGCCGCGTCGCTGACCCCGGCCCCGGATCCCGATCCGGACCCGGAGCCCGAGGAGCGTCTCGCTCACGAAGAGCAGTATGTGAGCGTGGGCGAGTGCAGCCCGCTTGACGCCGGTCCCGCGCCTCCTTCCTGCAGGGACGCTGAAACCATCACAGGTGAATTTAGTGACGCCTCAGCCATGAGGTTGGCACAAGGCGAAAATGGGAAGTTTTAAGATTATTGTGTCAGCGCTAGAAGTGTCCCGATAGAACTTTTCACTTTCAATATGATACCAATATTATGTATTGGCCGATACAATATTAACTTGATGCTGTAATGGTTTTAATCTGTTTTTTATGTTTTGAACTTAATATACAAGCTCAATACACTGGTATTAATCTAAGCTCTCAAATTATATTCAAAAATACAACATTAATTTCCCTTTGCTATTAATAAAATATATTTGAATTTGAGAGGTTAGAATAACACCAGTGAATTGAGCTGGTATATTAAGCTCACTGCATTGTAGTGTTTTCAGTTGTGTTAGAGCTTATGTTTTACCATTTTAATATAAGTTGGTAAGCGTTAAAAGTTTGTAATATGATACGGATTCTATCCAGTCACTAAGAAGTCTGTCAAAATAAGTTATTAATAAACTGATCAATTGATTGGATAAGTTAAAATGAGCTCAGTAATTTCCTTTGTAATATTTCCTTGAAAGGTAATTTTGTTTCCAGAGACTCCATGATACATTTTATCAATGGTTTTGATTGTAAGTGATTTTTATTTATGTTTTATTTATTTGGTTATTTGGTTGTGTTTCATTTTTGGATATTTAAAATCTCTTCTAGTTCTACTGTGAAGTTTAATGGATTCTGAGAGAGCGAACTTGCATTGTTATGCCATTATCAACATATTTCTTCAAAATGGTCTCAAAACACCAATATTAGTGTATCGCAATAATTATTGAGACAATAGATTTGTTATCGTGACATGTTATATTGTTAAATCATAAGAGATTTACTGATTGTTTGATTTACTGAGAACATTCAGTTCTGTAATGATGCTTTTTATTTATTTATGATGAGAAAAAGAAATCCAAAGCCATGTGGTTCGCAGCATGCGACGGTTTGTGTTTTTGGTGTCACTCAGATGTCTGCAACAGCACCGACCTGCCAGAGTTCGAGATCATCAGCCTTCTGGAGGAGCAGCTGCCGGTCTACCGGCTGCGGGCCGACACCGTCTATGGCTACGACAACGATGATTGGCTCCACACGCCCCTGGTGGCGCCGGACGCCAGTCTCGACCTGACCACCGAGCAGATCGAAGAGACACTCAAATACTTCTGTAAGTCTCACTGAACGTGTGCCGAGGTCATGCTGCATGGATGCAGTTTTACAGAGGTGGGCTGATGACACAATATCCTTGAACGGTAGAAATGATACACATAGTAGAACTGGGCATAAAGCGTCTATCGGAATTGTGGAAAATAAATTTTTCTTTATCTCAAGACAAAGCCCTTCTTTCTGGCAGCTCACAGTAAAGATGACAGCGATTGTACTTGCAGCGCTTCATCGACATTATCTGATACATTGGCTCCACAGATGCTAAAGAAAAGACAGTTAAATAAGGGGCTGTCTTATTGTATCGTTTAGCATTTATCGGGATAAATTCCTTTACTTTTGATACATTTCTTTGGATCTTTCCAGATCACCATAAAGTCCAACTAGCGTTCTTTAAAAAGTCCCAAAACTGTCCTTGTTGTCAGGATTGATAATTTTACTATTTTCTGCACTGTTAATGTTAATGTTAATGTTCAATGAAAGCATCAATAAATACCAATAAATTCAGAAATACAGTTACCGGTGCAGTTTAGTAATAAAAATCCTGCTTCTTGATGTGACTCGTGTCCTGGAGAAGTGTAGTACAAAGGGGAATGTTTTCAAGAGCAATATTTGTGTTTGTGGGGCTGTTATTGCTGTGGCACCCAGTCACAGCAATACCCAACAATTATGTAAGAAATAGTTCTTATTGTCACTTTTGTCGTTGTAACTGCTATTTTATTACGTTTTTAGACTTTAAAACAAACGCTTCACAGTTTCTTCTATGGGATGTTGAGACTTGTGAAAAACTTATGAAAACAAACACACAAAAAACAGTTTCCAATATAATGGAAAGAAAATGACTGCAAATCATTTTAGTATCATTCTGTAGTGGAGATTCAAATTTAATTCCATATAAAAAAAATCTTTATAACTTTATGTTTACTTCAGGCTTCAGACCGCTGATCTGTACCAATACCAGCATCATCCAATGACCATCTCTGTCTACAGTTTTATAAAATATGCCACTTCATTTAAACTGAAAAAGAAAAACATCTAGAAAATAAACAAAAATAATGCTGAAGTATATTTTAAAAAATACACTTGTTTCTGTAGAAATTCTTATATTGACACCACTAAAAATCTGGATCTCTGTTTCCCTCTTGTTACAGAGGATCTATGACTTCTAACAGGGAATGTTTCCAGGAACAATCTTTATGTTTAACAGAATGTAAAACAGACAGTAATGTGGCACAGATTTCCAATATGTAGTGGTATCTGTTTCCAGCAGCTGCCTGTGGGCTTGAACCAATTCAATATGACCACTTCATCAAGAGAGATTTCTCCTGACACATTCTGAGAATATTTCATGCCCTATAGAACTCCCTAATAATTATTAGAATTTGTTTTCCTTCATGGAAAAGAAACCAAGTTTTGAAATCTGAAGTGTGCAAATAGCTGCACACTTTAGTTGCCTCTACCTGTCATGTTTGAAGTTACCCAGGGAAAAAAAACTACGGTTGATCAGATTACTTTAATAAAATAAGATGAACTTGCAGGGGAAACCGCAGGTAGTGAACAGAAGAAATCAGCTACCAAATATGAAAGACGGGGAGTTAAATACTGAAGGAGGGAGACGACTAATAAGCATAGAGGGAGCTGAAGTAAGGCGACGTTCACACAGCAGGTAAATGTGGCCTAAATCCCTTTTATTGCCCATATTTGACTTATATCCTAGTTTTCACCGCAGTCTGAACGGCCTAATTCCTGATTCATCCTCCTGAAAATCCAGTTTCTGCCACTTCTGTTTGTGGAGCTAAACTGAATATGCATCTCATCGTTTTTTAGGCGTCTGCAGTTATGATGTATTTTATCCGACATTCATGTTGCTGATGTGAGATGCGTCATAATTTTTCACCGGAAAAGCCAAATGGTGAATCTGGACTTAAACAATGGCTAAAAATTATGATTATGAAAGAAATCTGTGTCACTGAAGTGCATCACATTATAATCCCACCACTCTTAGCTCTGAGTACGCATCCAAGCGTCTCTGTAGAAGTCAATGCTCTACTAAAGTTGTACTTTCTTTTTATTAGCTTCCTTTGTCTTGTAATCTTGTGATGAAATGTCGGCTCTCGTTGCTGAATAATTTTAAAATCCATCCATTAACATCTCCATCCATTTTTACATCCATAAACTTTGTGCTGCTGTGTGACATCTACATTCTTCTTCTCCTCAAAGAAGTCTCATTGCGGTCAGGTTCAATTCCTAGTACGAACGACCATGCAACAGAAAAAATTGGATTTCAGCAGAAAAAATTGGATTGGAGCATTAAGGCATGTTGTGTAGCCTAACATCTAAACACCAAGAGGGAAAATGCCTGGCAGAAATCTAAGATAGATCAGTTCAAGATACAAAACATAGAAATAAACTAAGAAACTAAACAAAAAGGAATTCACATACAGTATATGACAACACCTTTACAACTACAATGAAGACAGAGAAATGAACTGAATATGACAAGGCCTATACAACATAAATAAAACAAGAGAATGAGCAAAACACAGACACCTGTAGATCCACTTTCCCGTCTGACTACTTTCAAACAAAGGCCACTGGACCCAATAAAACCTTTAAAAAATATAATCTAATCACCACAGCGCAGCCTAACTGTGTTTGACCCCAGTAGACTGTATTCTGCCATCTCTCCGCCTCCCTCACGTTCGCTCTCACACATGTGGGCGGAGGATAATCGGGTTTCTGAAACCACAGCCGCTTCCGAGCACTGGGGCTGAGAGAGACGTAGAAAGTGAATGGGATTTGGACCCTCAGTTGTCACAGCACCATTGATCACCGCAAAACAAATGGAAGACTTGGATAGCAAGAACCGGCTACTGGGACTAGCTAGGAATGAATGTGAAATGAAGGGCTGGTACTGTAAGGAGGAAAAGGAAGGTAAAGTGTATTTTTAGAATAACATTCCTAGTTTTGTGTGTGAATTTTACTTGCAAGAGTTTGTGGATTTTATGGTTTGTGACATGCAGATCCATCAAAAGTCTATTATGAAGTTTTATCACGATATTTTGCTGTACTATTGTGATTGTGATAACAGTGATGATAAAAAATATTTCTTACGTATTTTTTTTAGGTAACTGTATGGCTGTGACTGTGTGCCACAGCAATTATAGCCCCACAAACACAAATACTGCTCTTGAAAAACATTCCCGTTTGTAGTGTGCTTCTTTAGGACACGAGTCAAAATAAATCAAAATTCTTATTGTGAAAGGAAATTTATCGCGATAAATGATAAACGATATGATAAATGCCCACCCCTATAAGGAATTCATTTAAAACCTTGTTTCCTATTTTTAATTTCTAAAAAAACCCCAGCTTTCTAGACCTGCTTTAATGAACTAGATTTAATACTGACTTTATTACAGAGGCTTACCATAATGCATTCAATATCTCTGTTCAGCATGTTATCGATCTCGGCTCTGGAGTCGATAAGATGAGACGCCCCCAGGGCAGCGCAGCCAGCAGTGTGCACCATGGAAAACAGCTGCCTCCACTTAGCTTTGATTCCCGTCCGTTAAACAGCTGATTGAGCTGCTGTAACCTACAGATGACGCATCAGTCACAGCCTTCGTGCGTTTGTGCGTTACGTAAAGCAGGCTGCGTATGAGCAACCTGTCACGTAGCCTGGTTTACTATCAGAGGAGATGTTCCTGAAGTTAGCAGATTGTTTTATTTTCTTTCTCCTTCTTCCTGCTCTTTTTCATCCGGTTGCATTCGCTGTTATTTTCACACTGTTTTGTGTCTCCACAGTGATGTGCGCAGACAGAGTGGGCCAAATGACAAAGACCTACAATGATATTGATGCCGTCACACGTCTGTTGGAGGAGGTAATGCAGCAGATTTCTTTCTTCTTCTCGGTTGAGTCATAGTTGCACTGATAGTTAAGGTTAGAGCTGTAGGCTGTATTAAAATAACTTTCTTTCTCAAAAAGGAAGAGTACATTTCTGCCAAAAAACTCTGAACTTCTTACATCAATTTAAAAAAAAATTCTAGAAGGAAACTTAAACATTTATGAATTTCAAAAGTAGAAAATGTTTGACTTTTGAAACTCAGAAATTGCTTTGTTTTCCTAAAAACAAAGAAACTTTTGTTTTTTGACAGAAATTTACTCCTTTTTCCATCTACAATGTCCCTAATATGTTGTAGTTACACATTAAATCTGGTTATTCTTTTCCTATTTCAGATTGGTTAGGATTACCACAATTGTTGTTTTTGGTAAATAATGATTTTTCAAAATTCTGAAATTTATGCTTCTTTTCTTTAGTATTTCGGTATGTTTCTGAAGCATAGAAATGTTTTACACCTTTATATATGTTGTAAATGTTTAATTGTTTAAACAGATGAAAGGCACCTTAACTGATCTGGAAATTGTAGCTAAGGATAAACCAGTTCTCTTCCCAATATCTGGGATGATTCCATTTTATTTTCCCCATGATGCCACACAAATGTTGTGGAGTAAGCTATAAGAACCTTCAAATCCTTGACATTATGAACTTGACTTTCCAAAATTGCTCAAAAGCATCACAATCTTATTATCGACATTTCCCAATTTGTTGAAAGTAAAAAAAAAAAGACTTTTCATAAACCTGAAAAGTTTACGAAGAAAAATATTTAGCCTGATATTATTTCAGACAGTGAGAAATATGTTTTTGTCTTTTCTTTCTGTGAATTGACATATTTTAGGTATCCATTGATATGAAAGTCTGGGCCAATATTGATAGCCGATATCAATATTTCCGTTATGGCCGATAACCAATATTATGTATATTTCACTACCCTTTCAACACCTTAAAAAAAACGACCACACTGCTGACTTCCCCGCTACTTTTCTTCCTCAGTGAAACTCTCCATAATCCTTTGCAGTGCATCACTATTACTGTCACATGACCAAACAAATATAATACGGCCAACCTCCTCTATTACTCTTCAGAAACAAACAACAACAATATGGAAATAAATATTGATTGCTAATATCGGCCCCGTTTTATTTTTAGGACCGATATTGATATGTTAAAAAATTACTAACATCGGCCGATACCCGATGTTAGCGCAGATATATTGTGATATATATTGTATGCCCTCCATCTAACAGAAAGAGAGAGACCTGGAACTGGCTGCAAAGATCGGACAGTCTCTTCTCAAGAAGAACCGAACTCTGACTGAACAGAATGACTACCTGGAGGAGCAAGTGGGGCAGATCACTGAGGAGGTTCTGTATTAAAAACACACTCTGGTCTTTATCAGCTGTAATGGGGTTGAGCCAAGTGGTCTGAAGAACATTTTCCCTCCTCTAGGTGGCCCAGCTTCACCATGAGCTCAACCTGAAGGACGAGCTGCTTCAGTTTTACACCAACGCAGCGGAGGAGTGTGAGGACGAGTCCGCCGCTTCCCCCACGTCAGCATCAACGATTTACTTTCCCTTTTTAACTGTAGTAGTAATTTAGATCCTATTTATTGTAAAAAGAAATGACTAGGAATTAAGAATAATGAAGGATAAGGATGGGTTGTAAAGAGTAATGAGAAGGAATGAAGGATAAAGGAGGGATGAGTGGGATATGGGAGGGTTCTAAAGGGGAACAAATGTAAAGAGAGGAATTGCAGACGATGAAAAAGTTCTTTAGGGGATGAGTGGGGTGAAGAAGGATTGGAAAAAGGGATGAATGAAGGTAGGAATGAAGGATGACAAAGGAGGGATGAGTGTGATAAAGAAGTGTCTGTAAAGAGGAACAAATATAAAGAAAAGAATACAGACAATGAAACAAGTTTTCAGGAGGATGAGTGGGATAAAGAAGGGTTTTAAAGAGGTATGAGAAGAAGAAACGAGGGATATTGCCTATGAATTAATCAGTTTACTTGTTTCTTTCTCCAAAAGGGGCAAGAAGAGTAAAGCAGAAACAGCTTCAGGAGTCTTTCTTAGTGACACGCTCCAGAGGAAACTCAAAGAGCTGGAAGAGGAGAACCTGTCACTCCGCTCAGAGGTGTAGCATACAGCCCACTAATTTGCACAATGTACATGCAACATATGCTACTAAACCTTTCTCTGGTCACTGATTCTGGGCAGGCCAGCCATCTTAAGTCAGAGACGGAAACGTATGAAGAAAAGGAGCAGCAGCTTGTCAATGACTGTGTTAAAGAGCTCCGTAAGTTTTGTGTCTCCTCCCCATAACGCTTTCTCGTTACTGCAACTCTGTGCACATATCTTTCTCTCTAACAACGTATTCTTCCAGGGCTGTCCAGTCTGCAGATCTCTGCTATCGCCGAGGAGTTGGCTCGGAAAACCGAGGATGCCTCCCGTCAGCAGGAGGAGATCACGCACCTCCTCTCTCAGATAGTAGATCTCCAAAAGAAGGCTAAATCTGTGAGCAGACACGTTTCAAATTTAAAACTACTTTTCTATAAATATTGTGCCCCTGCGGAGCCAAGTCAAACCTGTAACTGTTCATGCAGCTGGCTGTTGAAAATGAGGAGCTATCTCAGCACCTAGTGGCAGCAAAGGACGCTCAGAGGCAGCTTACAGCAGAGGTAACTTTAAGGTTTTTGCAGTCATAATTTAGTTATTGTAGAGAGCTTGCAAAAATTGATTGTGAGAACTACAACGCAACAGCTGCAGGAGCTGGAGGAGAAATACTCAGAGTGTATCGAGATGCTGCATGAAGCCCAGGAGGAGCTTAAGAACCTGAGGAACAGGAACTACCCCGCAGGAACTCCCCGACGCTACCACCCGCTGGGTCTCTACCCAATGGTGAGGGGGATCGTCTGCAGATTGGCGGATGACAGGAGAATCTGTCGCTTAAAGAGTCTCCGTCTTTCAGGATTCTCTGGCAGCGGAGATCGAAGGAACTATGAGGAAGGAGTTGAGTTTGGACGATCCTGAGTGCGAAGAGCAGAAGTACGTATGATTTGGGTACTTCCCATTGTGATCTCTCTGCCCTCTGCTGGAAGCGATCAGGCCCAGTAACTTGGTTTAGTGATTGACTCAGGCCTGACTCTTCAGAGACGTAGAAAGACAGTTACAAAGTTGGCCTTCTATCACCTGAAGAACATTTCTAGGCTTAAAAGACCAGTAATGCCCCTGCAATATCTAGAGAAACTCATCCATGCGTTTATCTTTAGTTTACTGCAATAGTGCCTTCATGGGTTTTGCTAAAAAAATTTAGACAGCTGGTCCAGAATGCCACTGCTTGTGTTCTCACTAAAATCAGGAAGATGGAGCACATCACCCAGTTCTAAAGTCCTTAAAGTGACTCCTTGGAGCTCAGAGGATAGACTTTAAAATATTTCTTTTTGTTTACGAATTACTGAACGACTTAGCGCCAAAATATTTCAAAGTATTGTTGTTGTTGTACCAACTCAGGTCTTCTGGATCTGGTCTGCTCTGCATCCCTAGAATCAGAACCAAACATAGAGAAGCAGCATTCAGCTTCTATAAACCACAAATCTGGAACAAACTTGTCAAAACACTGAGTTCCTTAGAAATACCTTCTTGCTTTGAGTTACCTTTGATTCCTAGTAACTGGAACATTGATCAATATATTTGATGTGTATTTGCTTGATGATTTTGATGATAACATTATGTTTATTGCTTGTTTTATAATTGCTTACTGTATTATATTTCTATGTGGTAAAGCAATTTGAACCTCATTGTTGCTGAAATGTTCTATACAAATAAACTTGACTTGCTTATGTTGTCATGTGAGGCTTCAGTATACAGAGCGAGACTCTTGTGTGTGCAGGATCCACCGGAAGCGAGTGTTTGAGACGGTGAAGAGTGTGAACCAAACCGTTCGCCAGCGCTCGCTCACTCCAACCAACTCCAACATCCCAGGCTCCAACCAATCACTGTCCACTCGGACGTCACCGCAGTCCAGCGGCCTCTCCACACCTCACTCCGCCATGTTTGGCGGGGACATCGTTGGAGACGGTGTCACCTACGATAACCGGACCCAGACCATTCTCATGGAGACAGCATCCAATCAGGACAAGTGAGTGGTAGCCAGAACATGTTGAGGCTAAACTGGTGTCCTCGTGTTCCTAAGTGGTTTCGTCTCTTTCAGCAGCTTAGAGTGCAGAGAGAAGAAGGTGAGCGGGGCAGAGGACCTGCGCCTGGCCCTGCGCCGCCTCTCTCTGCGCCGACAAAACAACTTGAGCGAGAGACGCTTCTTCGAAGAGGAAAGAGAGCGCCGACGGGGCAGAGTGCACGGAGCACTCGACCACGACAATGTACTGACCCCTTCTGACAGCATCATGTCGCTTGGAAACCTGAACCTGTGGGCCTCCCGGGGGCCGTACCTCCCCGACAAGCTACAGATCGTCAAGCCGCTCGAAGGTGAGGGGGGAAGCGAGCGCGGAAGCAGCTGCAAGGCGGGCAGGAGCTGGGAAGCCGAGCGCCACCGGGGCGTCGGAACCAAGAAAGGGAGCAAGTGGGGCTGGGGGATGGACACGGAAAGGAGGTGCGAGGGTCGGCATGGGCGAATCCTCGAGGGGGAAAGGGTGTGGGGCTGGGCCAGGAGGACTATAGCAGGGGTGGAGCGGGAGAGAGGAAGAAGGTGGGCAAGGGATAGAGCCGGCGGCAGGAAGAGGATTGCAAAGGAGAAGAAGGAGAGGCCAATGCCGCTGATGCTCTTCAACTCCTTCTGGTCTCTGATGCATCACCACAAATATGGCAGCTACTACAAAGAGCCACAGCCCAGAGGGTGGCTGTAGACACACACACACACACACACACACACACACACACACACACACACACACACACACACACACACACACACACACACACACCTACACACACCACTAAATAGTTTGAAAAAGTGATGTGGTCACTTTTTCAAACTGGTTTGTTGCGATTTAATTTGACCTGTAAAGAAAACTAACCAAACATAGAAAGTACACACAGATCGGTAACCTTTCCATTAAAAATGATTTCATCCTTCTCCTGCTGTTTTTAATCAACAGCTGATGTTTCATTGTTTTACTGTAAAGAAGCTCACAGCAGCGTTTTAGACCGTAGCGCTGCCTGCTGGAGGTCTGTGCTGCCCTCTGCTGGTAGAAAGAAGTCATTGAACATAAAAGTGTGGCAACACCCTTAAACCCCGTTCGTTTTGAACTTATAGCATGTTTTATGGTTTAATATTATAGACCACTGTTTTGTATATACATACTGGACACATACAGCAGTAGTTAGAAGTTTATGTACACTCTTTATGGGCATTAATGGTATATGTAAGACTTTTTGTTCAAGGTTTAATAATTATACCACAGATAGTTTTAATAAATGATCCTTCTTTTACACAAAGTCCAAATCCAAGTTCCACCTATTTGAAAGAAAACAGCTTAGAGTGCTTTAGAAACGTTTATCTTAGTAATTCAGTGATTTCCTCTGGTTCTGTTGTTTCTTTCATGTCTCCATGTTTGCTCTGTCATTTCTTCTCTTGCTTTTTGTTTGTGATTTTGTTAATAAACTTATTGTCTCAGTCTACTTTTCGCTTCCATTTCACTTCATTTTTATGATTTGTCTGCTTTTCATTCTGTTTGCCATCTTTCTGTCTGCAAATGTTGTCGTTTTCACTTTCTCTTCAAGTCTTACTATTATTACAATACATACAACGGTAATACGATCGGAGAATTAAATATAAAAACATTATGGGTTATATTTGTATTATTTAATTAGATACTGTATAATATCATACTGCAGAGTATTAGGGGGAACACTAAGAAAATAAAAATAAAATTACGAGAATAAGGTCATTTTACAAGAATATACTTAGAAGAGAATAAAGTAATAATATAACTTTAACATTAAGTTATATTATTTTGACATAGAAATAATATAAAGTAATATTATTTTCATCCCATTATTTTGACTTTATTCTCGTAATATTATGACGCAAATATTTATTAGAATAAATTTTCATGCTACGACTTTATTCATATAATTTAATTTTTTTTATTTATTATTATTTCTTTGTAAAACCCTAATACTCTGTATTAATGTTTGCATTGTGTTAAATACCAGGCAGCACATGACACTCCAATGCCAGAAATTATAATAGAAGACTTTTATGATAGTTTCCAAAAAACAATTAAAGTTCATTGACTGATACCTTCCTGTCTTGACTGACTGCAGTGATATTATATTTGTTTTGGAGAATGAAAGTATTCCTCCAGCTGATTGTGTTTGTAAGGTTTTGCAGTTTTCTTCGTGTCTGTCATCCAGGTTCGGCCATCTTGCATCAGTGGCAGCAGCTAGCTCAGCCTCACCTCGGTGTGATCCTGGACGCCAGGCCCGGCGTCGTGCCGAAGGGCTACAGGCCCCTGGAGCTGGAGCTGGAACAGGTGTGTGTGTGTGTGTGTGATTTACTTTGGAGGTAAATCTAACTGGTAGGTGAAAATAGTCTGATGTAAACTTGTTGTATTTTCTTGTCCCTACGTTTGTATGTGGAAGACAAGGAAATCATCTCATAATAGTTTTGTTGGTTAAAATATATATATATAAAAAAAAAAGAAAGTCAGGAAAGGATAATTATTCCACCCCAAATAACCAAAAACCACAGTGAATTTATTGAGGGATTTCTAGATTACACACTACAAACAGATTCATAGCTATTGGATGTTTTCTCTTTTTTCATGTTACAGCCACAAGATTCTCTGTATATTTATTCTAATGTCATGTAATAACCCAAAAATAAAACCCAGGTTTTCCAAACTGTGGCCTGGGGGCCATTTGCAGCCCCTGGACTGATTTTGTGTGGCCCACAATCCCTCCTCCCCACAAACCCAACATGCTGCAGGTTCTGATTTGACCTGGGTCCTCCTCTGTTACATCAGGTGTACCCATGGGGCGGTTTCGAGGAGGACGAACCAGGAGAGCAGTATTTCCAGAATCTGCCCACATCCTCCTCCTCCTCTACGGCCTCGCCGGCTGTGCCTGCCGTCTCCAGCACGGGGGACACCAACGTCAGGCAGCCCCCATGCAGCCTCGGCCCACTGTCTCCGCCTTCCCCATCCCCGTCTCCGCATCTTAGCAACACCGATGCGCTGGGTGAGGATGAAAGAGAGAAAAACGTACAAATTCTCAAATAGGACATTTCAGGACTAATCTTTTGTCAGATGTGTTCATATTTTTAGAGGCTCTCATGGAAGAGTGGACAAAATAACAAAAGTAACAATGCCACCGTAAATATCAGTTCATTTTTATTTCAATATCAAGATAAAACACAATTCTTATTTAAAAATATTCAGAACAGCAAACAATGATACTATAAACTGCCTTTTCCTAACTCAAAGCATTCAGTCATTAGATGAGTGAATCTTCATTAGTGCAGATAGAGCGTTTGCATAGAGTAGCATGGGGATTAATCTAAGAGAAGTCATATTGACATACATTTCATGGGAGAGATGAGATACGTATGAGGGATATAATGTTTTGGATTATAAATTTTGACCTCTCCTCCCCAAAAAAAAAGATTGCTGGCAACATAGTTTAGTTGGCCATTGCATTGTGTTTGCCAAATTGTTGAATGCATAGAAATGTGATACAGGAGTGACTTTTACTTAGAAAAACAGACATTCTATTGAATGTAAGCTATATTTGTAGAAGTGTTATGGTTGCTTAACAATAAGAACAAACTGTGAAATTAGTGCAGGAGTTTTAGATGGTGTGTCTAGTCATATTTAAGCCTATAAAAGTGAGAGTTCTGTCCATGTTTCGGTTCTCCTATCATGTGAAATCACGCTGCAAACTGTATGTTGACATAATCCTTTAACACAAGCTAGTGCCACTTGTGTTAAAAATGAATTTCTAATCTGTGTTTTCTGCGACTTTCAGCTGCATACTATCCAGGAAAATGCATGGCCCACACCAGCTCCACTTACACCTTCACAACGTGTCGGATCCTCCATCCAACGGACGAGCAGACGCGCGTCACACCAAGGTAAGAGACGTCCGATGTCACTGTCACAACGATCATAAAGTTATGATCAAAATTATTCACACCGCTGGCAGATTTTAAGTCATTTTCATTCAACCAAAAAGTTTGTTTCTGATAGAAAATGGGATACGCATCTCTCCAAAGATAACACAGAATAAGAGCAAATTAATTCTCATTTTTTTACTTTAAAAAAATATATTTATTTCTATCTCATTAATCAATGGAGCAATTTTTATTAGGAATAACACAAACTCTTGCTATAATTCAATCTGTAGAGATTCACACAGAAAAAAAGAAGAAGTTAGAAAGTTTTATTGACCAGAAGTTTAATCACCGTGAGCTTGGATGATCGGCTTGGGGCGAAGCTCAGGGTAGTCTTCCCCCCAAAAGAGGGTGCCGGGCCGAGGCCTGACTGGGGCCTGCGAGGCTGATGGCCAGCCGGCTGACGGGGCCTGCAAGGCTGATGGCCAGCCGGCTGACAGGGCCTGCGCAGCTGTCCATCTAGACAGAAAGGAGTTAGAATTGCTGAAACACTCCACCACCAGCGATTTGTTATGTATGCTTACCCATTGCCTGAGAGCGGTGAGAATGGAGGAGAGGTTTGGGAGGATACCGGAGAAGGACACTGCTGATGACCAGCGGCTGACTTGATGAGAGGGAGTTCTGACTGAACCTTGAGGGACAGTCCAGGCTGCCCGTGATCTAAATATGAGGCCTGGAAATGGCCAAAGGGAATGCACATAAATCTTGGATTTCTAAGAAATTTAAGGACCAGGCAGAGCTGTGGAGACTTCAGGAGAGAGGGACGTAGGCATTGAGAGCCGAGCTCGCTGACTTAAGAGCATGGCGTGAGAGAGTCATAGATGCAGGACCTGCAATGTCTCTTTGAGCATTTTGAACCTAATTTACTAGAATGGGATGGTGAACAAACACCAATGCTGAGATAAGCTATATTAGGTGATGGATTTAAATGCCGTTCTTTCCTTGAAATTTCCTTTCAAGGAAAGGGTAGATGATGGATTTTTTTTTACTTGTTTATATTAATAATAAAAATTATTATTATTATTAGTAATAATAATGTTAATATTAATATGAATATTAATATATTAGTATGTTAATATATAATTAATATGATACTTAGTAATATAGTAAATATTATATTGCTAAGTACTATACTAAAATGATTATAATAAATCATAATAATTATTGTTAACAATAACAGTAAATAATTATTACCAATATAATAGATAATAATAATTAGTATTATTTGTATTATTAATTATTATTACTATTGATAACTATAGTAGTAATAATATAACAACATAAAGTTATTATAATTTAATATTGTTATTGTTGATATTAACTATCAAGGTGATTCTTTAAACATTTACAAAGTAACTCCGATTCCCAATAAAAATAATAGCTCCCCTCTCAGCATCAAGCCGCACGTTTTGATACCACTTTTGTGGGTGGGCAAGCAGCGGTCCTGTTGACGGAAGAAAAATAAATAGATATATAAATAAATAGACGTTCTATTAGGTGGTGCCTGCCACCAATAATGTTTCAAAAGATCAGGAAAAGTCTTTTTATTTTGAACAAAAACAATATTTGTTGTTAATCTGTTGCTAAGAGATGAGCGCGTTTCCTGGTAACCATGTGCCATGAAGTAAACAGCTGAGTTTTACTTTAGCAAAATTTACAAATGTAAATTTCTTTTGTCTAAGCAAATAAGCAGTATTTCAAAACAGATTACGTTTTATAAACAATAATATTACTTATTTTTAATTTGGTGTTAAGAGATGAGCGTTTTTTTTATAGTAACGAACTGCCACAAAGTATGTCCGATTTTTACTTTTGTGTTGAATGTCTGTTTTATAATACATTTAATACAATGACAAAAAAAAACATTTTCACTTTTCTGAAAAATTCACCAACTGCGCAATTCTTGTTAAGTAGTAAGTAGCGCAATAAAAAGTGTTTCAAAAGAGCAGAAGAAATCTTATGTTTTTTGAACAAAAACAATATTTGTTGTTAATCTGTTGCTAAGAGATGAGAGTGTTTTCTAGTAACAAACTGCCATGATGTAGAAATCAGAATTTTACTTTTGTGCTGAATGTTGAATGGCAGCATTGAATGGGACGCAGGCCGTTGCCACGACAACTTGGACTAATTATCTCTTTTGTTTGTGAATATACGTCACAACAAACGTCAAATAGGACAAATATATTTCATTAAGTTTTAACAAACAAATGGCTTTTACCGCAATAATTATGTGAAATTAAATGAATTATATCCCAACTTCAGAAGATTTTCCTTTACCTTAACAGAGCTCTTTGGTTCCTCCTATCAGTCTGTAGTTTCTCATATTGAGGTCAAAGTTCAGATCTTCCATAACTGACTGACACCTGCTGGCCTCAGGTTTGCAACCAGCTTCTGACTGAGAAACCAGTAACCTGCTCCCAGTGTTAGAATCTCACTGAGGAAGAAACTGCATTAGGTTTTCTATCACTTTATTATTTCTGCTATAACTGATGCACTGTATATTTGCATATAAAATACGTCAATAGAATTTAATTTACAATTTTTATGTCTTCGTGTCATGAGGTAGATCTCAGCCGGCTGGTGAGAGAAAAAGTAGATCTTGGTCTCAAAAAGTATGAGCACCCCGTGCTAGAACGACCGTAATGTTCTTATAAAGACCCAGAATGGCTTCCATGTCTTGTTCAAATGATGTATTTTATTTACTGAACTGACAGCTTAAATGCAGTTTAAGCACATTCCCCAACCGATTTCTGCTTCCTGTTATGGATAACCAACACTTAGTTACTCAATAATGCATGTGTATGCTTACTGTTTGCTGTTTTTGCTGTTCGGCAGCAGCACAGGCTCTTAAATGCCAGGGAAGTCGCTGATTTTTTGGTGTTAAATCAGTCTGTTGCTGTTGTTTCTGCTAGTCTAAACCCCGTCTCCACGTCGTCTTCCTGTGTGATGACCAGCAGCCTGTGGGGAACGCCCGCCGCCACGCCCTGCACGCCGCGCAGACTCAGCCTCAGGCCCTCTGAATCATCCACCAACCTCAGGCAAGGCTGACACTGTTTCAAATTAAACTGCGTCTTCTCTCAGAAAAGTGTGACAATTATTAATATGACTGAATAGATCTTAAGAACTTCTACTTTAAGTAAAAACTATTGATTTAATTATATTTGTGTGGCACAATTCCTGGTGCAGAAATGTGTGGTAAAATACGTTTAGTAATTTTGATTTGATAGTATTTGTGCTGAAATAAGTAAAATGCAACTAATAAATAATTACAATTTGATATAATCAATAAAAGAAACCAAACTACACACAGTTATTCTTTTATGAATAGGCTGCCAGTATTTATTTTATAAATATTTAATTTACTGAGTGACACCTTTTTGCCCCACATTTTAACATGGCAGAGTAACACAAAGTTGTATGTAAATATAAGGTGGAAGGAAAGTCATACAGGCTTTTGACTTTTAATCATGGTACGCGTTTGTATTTACTCCCACTTTACTCTGATACCGGTCAATAAAATCCAGTGAAAGCAATTGCTCCAGAACTCACCTGAAATTCAGTGATAATGCAGCTTTTGAGAGCAGAAGTTTGTTAGAGAACAAATCCATAAAAACAAGAAAATAGTATTTTCTCATTGCCTAAAATGCACTTACACAACATTCCTTCAGTGATCTCTTGGATGCATCTGCAGCTGAATAAAATACTTGCAACATCAACATGTGAAAAGCTCAAACCTTTCTACTCGACTAGACATCAACACAGTTTACAGTGCAGTGTACAGCTATTTTGATATATATACATATATTTTGATTAACCAATTAATAATTTATAGGCAAAAAGTCCTTAATAGATTTTATTTAATTTTTTACAGAATTTGAATCGATTGAAGCTAAAACCAATGAATTTTGGGTAGAACAGATTCACAGACAAATCTGTTCATTTTCTAAAACGTACCTATCTTTTTTATAGTTTTGTCTTAATTACTACTCTGAGTGTTTTGTTCTTTCAGCAAATGGCCTTTTTTTGAGTGTGTATGCCTTCGGTAACGATTAATCGATTACTAAATTAACTGACGATTATTTCAACAATTGAAGCCTGTCTGTACAAATGGATTTTAGGTTTTAAAATAATAAATGGATCAAAGAAAAAACATTTTCTTTCCACTTTGTGTGACTATAACAAAATATCTCAGTAAAATTCATTTAGGTTTGTGGTTGTACCAACATAAAAATATTCAAGCTTTTTCAAAGTATTTCACATTAATCTGTTTTGATTTAAGAATTAGTTAATTATGTAAAAAAAAAAAAAAGAAGAAGAAGAAGAAAAGAGGACAGAAAGTTCAATATTTCTTGGTCGTGGTTTGATTCTTGTCCGTGTAGAGATGGAACGCGCACCACCAGCACTTCCCTGGGGTTAGTGCGCCTCCTGCAGGAGCGGGGGATCTCAGCGGCCATGTACCACCAGAGCCAGGGCCTGGAGTACAGCCAAGGCACTGGAGGAGTTCTGTTCAGCACCTCCATCGCCCCCAACAGGGCATCCAACACCGAACACCTACGACCCGCCACCCCTCCAAACTCCCCGACGAGGCCCGGCGCCTCAGCCGCCACGACCTCTGAAGGATTCGACTTCAAGAGCCCATCGTACGACAACTTCCTGGCGTCCAAGCCGGCGCGCTCCATCCTAAAGGAGGTGACGGGGACGAGAGGCCGTCAGAGAGCGAGGGACTGCGAGAGCCAAACGGACGTCAGCGTGGCCATCCACAACCTCAACCTGTTGGACAAGGTGAAGCGGCTGGGCGTGGCCGGAGGCAGGGCAGCGAGCCCCAGTCCCCTACTGGGGCCTCTGGGGGGGCTGCGCAGGTCTGGGTCCCCCTTTGGGCCGGATGGAATGAGAAGGAACAGGAGTTACCCGGCCATGGTTGGCGCCAGCATGGCCATGAAGGCCCCGGGGCCCCAGGAATAGTCCGCACTGCTGCTGAGAGGGGAGGGCAGGAACCGGACTGGCTGCTGAGCGGTCGCCTGCAGGGTTTCAACTGTAAACAACAAAAATCTCCACTGCAGTTCTACTTGAATTTTATCCCTAGCACTAATTTAACAGCCGGCTGATGCCTGAAATAAAGGGAATTCATTTAAAAAGATAAAAGTCTAGTTAATACGTACATTTCAACCGTTCAATGTAAAAGCAGTTTTACTTTTGTGTTCCTGAATTTAAAAAAATCTCTTCAATGACCTGCATGGTATCAAATCTGATTTATGATTCTATTCCAGGAATCATCTGGAACATTTTGTCATTTGTTTTTTTCTACACAGTATTTGGCTCGTTCAGATTCTTGATGTTGGGTTTCTGATCAGAGGTTGCGACCTGTAAATTTCTTGCTTTCAGCAGGAAGTAGTTAATTTGTTTCCAGTTTTCTTAGTTAGCATCTTTTCGACCTGATAGAAATCTAGACCGTTAGTCCTTCAGGTTTTAACTATGTCCACAGCGTCAGGGAACAGTCTTCATAGGTTTCGTTAGCTTGAGCTCTAAAGGCTTGAAATTTAACCTAGCTTTCCAGAAAAGGTGGTAAGTTATTTTAGTTAATTCATGGTTAAACAAGAAAAGGACTTAAACTTTCATACAGAGCCAGGTTGGTTTAGATAGCTTGCTTCCCTTAATAATTGAAAAAAGCTAAAAATAGCTTTTTGTATTTAATTTGGTTTAAATCAACATTTGTTGGATAACATGAAAACCTGAAGCGGAACAACTGCAGAAAACTTGAAGGAAGCAAGCAATTTTCACAATAAAAGACTGTGGTTGTCCAGAGTCCGTGATCACAACAGCATGTTGAGTTTATCCAGATTCACTTATTCACTGCAAACTAATGAGGTGTCCAAAACAAAACTGTGTCCTTGATTTTTACCATGTCTTACTTGTCAATCAGCTGGTTTATTTGGACGGATGTGTTTAGGTTTGTCGTTTCGTGTTTAACACGTGGGATCAATGTTACACACCACGTATCATGTGGCTCTTCTGTGTACATAACTAAAGACTTTTCTGTAAATAGCCTATGCTAAGATAAAGATCAGCTATTTTCTCCAGGAAAGATACTGACTGATCGAAACCTCTAAAGTCCTAAAGTAGCATTTATGCCAAAAGCTCATGAAATACTACAGTTCTTATTATTTTTTGGTGGACTGCAGTGCAGTACTCCTGCGCTTGACATCTATATATTTTTATTTAGCTAAGAGCTTCTCACTTCCACTGTGAGGCCTCTCCCCTAACTTGACCTTTTGAAGCTAATCCAAAGTAAGTCCTGGTTTTCTCAAACAAAAATAAATAAACAGCTTAGAATTTATTATCTGCTAATTGCACTTTGTGTTTATGGTAATAATTAGGCATTCTTGTTGGAGAGCAATTATTTCGGTACATGTATTAACAAGAAAAGGCCTGAGACTGTCACTGCTAGCACGTTAGCATGCTAATTTTAGGACGTAGCTCACAGGGGCTAACTGCTAAATGCTTACAAAACGGCTGAAAAATGGCACACAAAATATTTTTTTTATGTAACTTTAGTTTATATAAGAAGGTCAAACAACCCACCAGAACAAAATTATAGCCACATCCACCAACACCCCTGCTTTGGAGGCCGACGAGTCTGCTGGCTATATGTAGCACTCCCACTCTGAAATCCACAAAATCCCACACGCATCCAGTCTTAGACAAGTGCACTCCCACGGTTTGGCTATCTCCAGCTACTGAGGCACTACATTATGCCTTTCTTCCTCTATCCCATTGTACTGAAATGCAGTTGTTTTTAAAAAAAATAAATGTCAAAATTTAATAAAAACGTGTCGCCTGAATCCAAACAAAGTTATCGCTCCACTTGAAGTGAACGGGTGAGAACCTGCCAAGGCATTTGCAATAGTTTATTGGGTCGATATCACTGCATTCTAAAGGATGCTTTTTCTTTGTTTAATTGACCATTAGATGGGGAAGTTGACAGAACTTCCACTGAATTGGATGAATGAACTCACAGAAGCCACAGCTCACAAACAGGGCAGGGAGATGGAGTTGGGGTAAGTGAATATAGCGAGTTCATTCAGTCTGTGGTTGGAAGCTTTTGGGCATTTACCAGGAGGTCTTTGTCAATACAAAGGAAGCAGTTAGATTTCTCTCTTTTTCTAAAATTGTTTTTATTATTTTGTGGGGTAAAAGTCACAGAATATTGTTATGCGGTAAATAGAGTTGACAGCTTATGACATGTATAATAATGTAGATATCTGCAAATCAGTTATTAAAATTCTCATTCTGTATGATAAACATAATTTTTCTTTCTTTAACATACAGTATCACATTCTGATACTGTATGTTAGAGTACTGTCTGTTATAAATACATAATTGCCATGCAGGGACATCAGGAGGCAGAGAGAGAGAGAGGGAGAGACAGAAACACACAACAGTAGATATTTTTAATTAAATGTTTGTGGCTGAAAATGACAGGAGAAAAAAAAAACATTTTAGATTTTTTGCCTCAGTCTGTGTGTTTCAACCTTTTTAGAGTCATGGCTCATGTTTGGCAAATTACTGAAAGCAGGGCTGGAAGGTGAGACGGCACACTGAGTTATGACACAATATGCAAAGAGTTCCCAATAAACATCGGCAAATAATACCAAAATCTTCTTTTTCTTTTTTTATTCTAACTGTTGTTGTTTTCCTTTCTGTATGAATCCATAACTACTTCAAGGCCAAAGTTATCAAGGCAACCTTCCCAAAAATGAAATAATTGCTTCTCGTCCAGCAGATGGAGCTCAAAAATAACTAAACACAAAGCGAATAGATGAAGCACATTGTGCAGCTGTCCTTCCGCATTTGATCAGTCATAACTCCGGACCGATTCGCCATCTGTTTTCCTTCAGGGACGCAATAAGGGACTCTTTATTAAACCTCAGGCGGAACCAAAAAGGTGAATCGGAGGTGAGCAATAATCGAAAAATGCCACTTCGGTTGGCCGGGAGTCTTAATTGGATAAAATGAAAGCGTTTCAAATGCCACGGGCATCTTTCGTGGCGTTATCTCTGAATGACATTTTGGCAATCATTTGTCTTTGGCCCATGTCCGGCACCTCAAACAGGACAAATACACAAGCGGGTTCAAACTCCGCCAAAGCACTGTTCACGCCATGTTTTGTCACTGTCAAAAGTTTCCTCACTTTTGACTGACAATTGATGTTAAGACTGGGGCTTGATCAGGCATGAATAGCCTGTTTAAGGTCCTGCCATAGCATCTCGATACAATTTAAAGTTAGACTTTGAATAGGCCTCTTTAAAGTCTTCCTTTTGTTTAGTAGATGAGCTTCTGGTAGTGCCTGTTGAATCAATTTCCTGTTGTAAAACATAAGTGAGTTTAACTGTAAGGTCATAAACTGAAGCGCAGACGTTCTCCGTCAGACTTTTCTAACAGAGAACACAATTCACGGTTCCTTAATTACAGCAAGTTGTCCAGGCACTAAAGCAGCAAAGCAGCCCAAGATCATCACACTACCATGAAAGTTATCAAAACTGAAAACCAGTGTTTCTGAAATAATGCGTATGTTTTACACCAGGATGCACACCTTCTAAAAAGGTATATTTTTTTCCTCATGAGCCCTATTCAATAGATTAAGAACATTAAACAAGAAAACTAAACACAAAACAATTATTTTAGCAAAAAATTGACAAATTAGTTTGGTGACTTCACTGCAAGCCTTCTCATTTGAAAGTGACCTTGGGAAACACAATTATCCCCAAGTTCCCTCAAGTGGATACTTAAAAATGACTTTCAGTATAAGAGTGCATTTAATGATTGATGGACTCAAAAGCAAGTTCAGTCCATTTATTATAGTATAGTCTTTGGTTAAAAGAGGGAAAAAAAACTAAAGAATGCTAAAAATAAACTATTGCAAATATATTATGCTGCCATTATTCAGACTGCCTCACCACCAGTGGAAAGAAATCGCTCACGTTTTCTCTGGTAAACAATTAACTATCGATTCCTCTACGTTTGCCAGACAACAGCAGACGATAGAGGATAAGCTGTGGTTGGGATTTCTTTTGAGTTATCCATCATATTCCAGAAAAATTTGATTCAGAAGACATTTATTCAACATGACGTTCAAAACATCGAACCTTTTAAACAGATTTATCAATGCACACAAGCATACATTTGTTCTATGCAGGGGCAGATAACAACAAAACAATGGTGGATGGCATTGTGCTGTGTTATGCTACTTAACCTGTTCAATTTAACACAAGTTCTTGTAATGGTTATATGTGTCCTATATGAACACTTCGTTCATTAGAGACAGGTTACTGTTTTCTAAACAATCTGGAAGCTAGTGAGGTGCTAGCTAAAGGTCAAAAGTAAACAGTAAAATGTATCAAAAGAAAACATGTCAGTGACATATGTCACTTACAGATATTTAGGCCAAGCATTTTTCTGGATAAAGTTTTCTTTAAAGAAAAAAGTGTGTGTCTAAAGTTGATGACCATCCGAGACATGCTAGTCATTAGCCTCCCCAATGCTAATGCTAGCCTTTCTTTGCTTATGGACAGTAGAGGAAGAAGGCAATCCAATGGGTGACCAGCCTTGGCACGCTAATCTCTAGCCTAAAGCAAGTGAGTAGTCTCTTTCTCATTTGGCGGCGCTGACCTCTCTGATATTGGTCCCATTAATCACATCATTTGCTGACTTCAGAATAGATATGGCCTCTTGCGACAAGGAAGTAGTCAGCGCTAGGTGCAATACTCTTAATTTGCCCCAAATCTCCAATGCCTGTGTCACTATGCCTTTAAATAATTTTGGAAAGCCCAGATAATGATTCCATTGCTTTGCAAGCTTCTGGTAGGTTAATCCGCAACACTTGACTAAATTAGAGGCACATCTGGGTGACAACTTAAAATACACTGCTTCCTTGAGTGTTGTGTGTCCCAGAGATGAATGCACTTTGTTGGAAAACGTATGGAAAGGATTACATTACTGTGACGTAATAATATTTTATATGTTCAAAGTGGCTTGAAGTAACTGGCAATATTATCTTCAAATTTAGGCAAGAAGCAGATAAGCAACGTTTTACTAAAAATAACTGTACGCCCTTCATCACAGTCCCTGCCGTTTCTGCCTCTCTGCAGCTTGGAACTCACATTTGACTCTGAAGTATTTTGGCTATAGAAGCTTGGTAAATTTGATTGATCTAATTTTTTAAAAGGACCTTTATGGGAACAGAATTACATGCAGGATGTTCAGCCAGATTTGAGAATCATTTGGACCATCTGCCCGTCACCGGTAGTGGATTTTCAGCACAGTGACCACGCTTAGAGCTCATCTTCTTTTCATTTCGGGAATATGTGGTTTTACATATTAGCAGCAAAACTGGAGCATTTATACACAGAGGGGCTTTATCACTCTATATCAATTCTGAAGTATTCTTGCACGTTTGTGTTTGTGACCTTTTGCAGTCGATATCTTTGCAGAAACGCTCACATAAACAATGGAGACATTTACCAACTGTCCAACTGAAGCCATTAAATCTTTTACTCTTTAGGCTTTTACTCTTTTTTTCCTTCTCAGATCTTTAAACACAAAGTTTGGGTCAGTGCCCATGGATCTCTATTAATCTCCTGTCTATGTTTTTTCTTCAAATCTGTCCTCCCTCCAAGCCAACAACTTTAATGCCTGACACACACAAAAACATGGCAAACCGTCTTCTTCCCCTGGGGCACCTTCAAATCACCTCTCTGAATAATTCAGTCCGCTTGCTTTGTTCATCGATCCCCCTCTTCACGTCTCCCTCACGCAGACACATCTTTCACTTAACACACGCCGGGAAGAAACGTAATATGCGCTGTTCATTACAATTCAGCACCGCTTCAAATCTGCACTCTTCTCCTTACTAATTCCAACTACAAGCTGGAGTTTGCTTTGATTTATGGATCATTGCAAGAAAAGAAATAAATTCTAAAGATTTAAATCCGTTGCTCATGGGACTGATACACAAGTGCCAAAAGTATTTCAGGATCTGGGTTCAGTACAATGTTCATCAATCATCTTTACCAGCTTATCCTTGCAGCGTTGCAGCAAAGGGCGCGGGGCAATTATTGGGGGAGAGGCAGTGTACACACTGAGGGAAGCTCTGCTGATGCTGGAAGTTGCTTCCATTAGTCAATTGATATTTCTCCAGTGGTTTCCAAGCAAACGTAGGTAGCAATTGTGGAAACTGACGCTGCAGAGAATGACTGTGGTAGGTATTCAGCTCAAGGAAGTCCAAAGGATTTAGAATGTGTGGCGTTCACATGGCTTGAAGCAAATACAAATAGAGGCTTGAAGACATCACAGGGGTCAATCATCAGGTGAAGAATTGTGGTCCAACAGTCCGCTTTATTTCCAGCAGCATTCATGAGAAGATTCCAATCAACCTGATGGAAACCTGTAGTTCAATAGTTATTAAAATACACCCAAACACACTTACACTCCAGAAACATGACAGCTGCATTTCCTTTGGCTTAGTAATTTTATAAGTCTTACCACAGACTCAGTTTAATTTAGATGTGTATACAATGAGATAAATTACATATGTGTGGACTCTACATACTAATTAGGTGACTTCTGAAGGCAGCTGGGAAAAAAAAATAAAAATAAACAGGGATGAATAGAAATGTATTCCACACTGGTCATTTGTGAGAAATCTACCCCCTTCTGTACAAATATCATCCTTGAGTGTGGCTGTTCAGGGCCTTAGCCTCTGGTAAGGCCTCCCATGGTAAATTGGCCTCAGGGGAAGGACCAAGTGAGTAATGATTTAAGACTTTAATGAATGGTAGACTATAGATTATGTTTACCCCCCCTGGAGTCAGGGATGGGAGTTAGAACTCACTGGGGAGGGGTTGGTGGTCGAGACTAGGCTCTGGGGTTTGCATAGGCCCCATTACCTGAGGGGATGGATATTGCGGTCAGGTGCAGTGGAAGCCTGGAAACAGATGAGAGTGATTACCATGCTGTACTAATAATCATAATTGGACTCCAGGGACAGGGAATGTCGTTCACCGAGCTGGTGTGTGAAGTTGAGCAATACAAGATTGATACAGTTGGTGTTCCCTTTGCGTACCATTTGCTCTCTGGAATCCCAGAGACTGGTCTATCTCCTACTCCTGTGTTGCCCAGGGAGAGACACTAGTTGAGTGTGGGGATATTTTCAAGCCCCTAGGAAAGCATCTTGATGTTTTCTGTTCTTATCCACCAAACAACTTTTCAGAATGCTCTTCAGTCTTGGAGTCTCTGGTCGCTGCCCTGGAAGGGGATTCCCTTGTGCACCTGGGGGACGTAGTGCCCATGTGGGCAGTGATGGGGTATGTTTAGGGGGATTATTGGGAGGAACATTCTCCTAGATTTGAATCTAGGAAGTGACTTGTTACTGGAGATCTACGCTAGGCACTAGAGGGCTAGAACAAACTTCACAGTCACATACAAGATAATTCCCAAATGTACTTTGTACCACACAACCTTGGGCCAAAGGTCCATTATTGATTCTATAATCAAATCAAGATTTGAGTGAAGAAGAAAAGTCTAGAAATTTAAACTGATCACCACCTGGTTTGAGTTAGATTGTGGTGAGAATGAACAGAAAACATGTGGCCAAGGTTTTCAAGGAGAGAGTTACTCTCATATACCAGAGGATAGTGGGGATGTGGAGTCCAAACGGGTGTGTTCAGTATGTGACGGATGACGTCAAAGATGCCCCTTCTAACCTGGTTCTCTTCACGATGCTCATGGGTGAAATCTCAAGATGTAGTCATAGATGAAGAGGGAGTGAATACAATAGATTTGAATACTTTCCCAAAGCACTGTTGTACAACTAGTAGACATTTTTGTTGCATGTTTGGACATTGTCTAACACCATTCATCTTTTGGATACTTTACAAGGGAACTGTCCCTGCTAGGCTAAATGTAGACAGACTGGTTGAAAGATAAAGCTTTCAACAATCAGCTTTGAATTGCTGAATTACACAGACATTATGCAGAAAAGTTAAATGTTTCGTGATTAGATTTGTGTAGTCAAGAAGTTTTCCATAGTAATGGATAAACTGACCACCATGTGTACCATTTGAGCACCAGGTGTAGTCTGATCTGGTTTGTAATAATGCATCATTGTGAGTATTAGTTCTAATGATACTAATTACTTGGAATACTTGTTGTTGTATTACTGTGTATTTCTGAAGAAATCATCTGCAAATGGGTATTTATAATCTTTATTCAGCCCAGTTAGTCTCAACAGACCCAAATCTTTTCATCCCAAATGATAAAGAAACCAGATGAACAAGAAAACAAACAGAAAGAGCTCTCTGGAAAAAAGTTGGCGTACGGTATGAATATTGCGTTATTACAGTTTTACAAACAAATGTACAACAAATACATCATAAATAGGCTCTTGTTGGGTGACAGTGGGGAGCCAGCTTGGTGTGTTTCTTTTTTTTCCCCTTTCCATGGAGGAGGAGCTGCTTCCTTTTACGAGGCGTACTCAAACTCTTCTGCACTGCGCCGGCCAAAATCCATCCATCCAATATAGTCCCTGTCCGCTATCCGATGGTTGGTGTCCAGACCGCCACCTTTTTTCTGGGCCATGGAGTTTCTACGCACAGAACCTGGAGGCAGAGATGGGAGCAGGGGAGAGATGGTGTGCGGAAGAGAAGAACAAAAGTCAAGTAAGTATTCCTGAGTGCAGAGAGATCTTCTTGGAGTAGAACTTTTATTTCACCGAGAACCTCTGACAGATCTGACTCTGAACACAGCTAAGAAGCAAGACACTAGAGATGTTTACCCTCTCAAGCTGAATTATTCAAAAGATACGTTCACTGGTTTGGGTGCGATGAGGCTTTCAGGATGATAAACATCGAAAAGTCGAATTCGCTGCCTTTTAAGAATTTAGCAGAAAGCTGAACCAGCAAACGACTCACAGATTTTCAACACAAGTTAAGAGTTTACGCCTTCCAACAAGCTTCTGGGACCTAAAGATGTTTGGATTTGTTCTACACTCCTTTCTAGATCTGCATCTTAAACTTATTTGCTCTGTGAAAACCCACACACAAATAGAAACCACAGTCACACGTGCAATTTGGCCAAAAAAAAAGGAAGCACAGCAGCAACGGCTGGGTTACAGCCTGACAGCGCCTCATTAGCCTGTGCATCCACATGACCGCACATGAATCTGGACAAATGTGAGCCTCCCGTTTCTCCAAATACCTACATCAACCTGCCCTCGCACCCTTTGACACCCCAACGTCTTGCGCAACCTCTCTGTCTCTGATCTCCCGAATTCCCAGTTTTCAACTCATTCGATTCCAAGTGAAGGGGAAGCAGAGCCGCTGTCTGTTCGGTAATCAATCCCGGGCTCGCAGAGATGCACTTTTCACTCCACCCACATCCTCCCACGCATCTTTCTCTCTCTCTCACACACACACACACACACATACACACAGATATCTTCCTCAGCTTTCTGCTAAGCTGAGGAGACCGGCCGCAGAAGGCTCGACAACGACACCTCCCACACCGAAACATGCAAGTGAACAGCGAGGACGCGAGCAACACACACCCACTGACACCCAGCGAACAGAGAGGCGCGCTCAGCCCCATACGGTGTTACATTTGAGTTTCAGCGTGCCCTTTTGGCTTCTTGAGGATCTCTGCACCTGACTTAACAGCTTCCAAGTTTTGTTTTTGTTTGTTTGTTAATGATTATGCATATTATGCAAGAATCAGGGAGAAACTTTAGCACTAAATAGCTGCTTCATTGTGGCTAAAGAAAAAAAAAAACATCTTAATGTCTGGCATGTAAAAATAATATTTATTTCTTTTTTTATTCCCTTTTTGAGTTGGATTACTATTTTTAGTAATTAAGTCATTGATTAATGAATGAGTTAATCCTTTCTTTAAGGTTTTCGCTCACAATGTTTTGACTAGTAGCAGATGACATGAGGGACACAAAAAAGACAACATAAGTCATTTAGTTAATTAATTAATTAAGATAAATCATTAAATGAATAAAATAAAACTAAAGTAAAAGACTGGCTTAGTGGCACTACTCCAATAACCATGGAAAATAAAGGCACTTTTTATATTTCCATTCATTAGTTTTGACCAATAAGTTGGCCACTTGCTCCTTTCACACAGATTTAAAAGAAAAAAAAAAACATGATTATAACCTAAATCCTACAGCTCTTCAAACTTTTGAATTTTTTTAAATTAAATTAAAAGAAGTTAGTTCCATCAGTATTTCTGCTTAGACAAAAAAAAAACAACTCTTCATTGAAGCTGATTTTAAGCTTCGAGGAGAATCTTTTCGATCAAATTTCCCAGTTTGGTGAAATTGTTCTACACCAAGCTCTGATGCACACAGAGAAAGAGAGAGAGTCAGGAAATTTGAGATCCTGATGTGTGCATCCCTTCTACCAGAGAGATCAGAGTGCTGGACATAAAAAAAAAAACACTGACAACAAAAGGAAAGATGGGGGGGGGGAAAGAAAAGTCAAGTGATTAGAAGCCAGATTCGGACTTAAATCGTATGAGAGGTTCAACCGGAAGGCTGCTCACCCTGGAAGACCCTTTTTCAAACCACAAAAGCTTTCCAGAGCCACTAATTCATTTTACAAAGCTGCCTTTGCACTAATTCCAGTTATTAGCCATGACCCAGGGGAGACAAATGGCTGGGGAAAAAAAGCACTTGTGTATGAAAATCAACATTGTTGCAAGTGCAATAAGACGTTTCTTTATGTTTGTGCACACACAGCAAATCCCAATATCAAAACCCTCCCTCCCTCTCTCTCTCACACACACACACGCACACACACACACACACACACACCATAACACACCTTTCCTGGAGGAGATGAGCCTTGCCAGCAGTTCGCTGAGGTTCGCGCGGGAGTCTGCGTCCTCCTCAGTCTGAGAGAAGGGTTTCAGCTGGGGGCTCGAGCGGCTGTGTCGGAGGTGGGTCTCCCCCAGGGTGGGGGCGTCAGCCTCAAAGACGGCTGCGGAACCGACACACACACACACACACACACACACACACACACACACACACACACACACACACACATGAGGTCACGAGCTTGGATCTGAAAACTTGGATTTGCCGGAACGCACTCAAGTACCTTCAGAGGGAACTGAGAAGTAGCGCTGGTTCTCGTCTGCGGGCTGGGGGGAGAAGGGCAGCCCGAAGCAGCTCGAACACAGGACCGCCAGCACAGCGCACACACACAGTCCGACAGTCATCTGAAACACAGAAAGGAGAGCGGCTTGTTTTATTCTGTTAGGTGTAATCTCCCACGATGAGGCGGCTCGGACTGTCTGCCAGGCAGCCGCTCTTCCACAGGCAAAAGAGATTAATCTGCCTGAAGTGAGAGTCAGAATATTCACACAGTCATCCACAATATAATGGCTTCTATCGCAGCAGGTGAGACGGACCTGATTGAGCAGGTCAAACTGACCTAAAAAAATAATGTATAAATACATAATAATTTTTTTAAAAAAACCTCTTGGTTGATTTGTCATCAGGCAAAATCTCCAAGACTAATCTCTATGAATTAAATCCGTAAAGATTTTCAGTTTTATTCACAAATTCAATTCAACATAGTGAGAGAGAGAGAGATAAAGACTGAATGTTCCTCCAAAAAATCAAGGAATTTTATCTTTTGAGAAGAAAAGTATTAGTTTTGGTAGAATCTAAAAGAATATGCCTCATGTCACAATAAAATAAAATTACATTTTTTAAAAACAACACCCAACCACAAGGGAAGACCACCAGCAATGTAAATGTATTAATTAACAATAAAAATATTCAACATGTCACAAAATACTTCAGGACCAAAATAAAAACAGCCCTACCTTGAGAAAACAGGCTTGCCGTAGTCAAGAAGTGTGCAAGAATGAAGTGAGCACTTCTCTGATGAGTGGGAAGGATGCCCCCTTTTATACTCCTCGCTCAGCCCCTCTCAGTCTGTGTGTGTGTGTGTGTGTGTCGGTGTGTGTGTGTGTGTGTGTGTAGGTGTGTGTTCCATGTTCGTGAGGCTGATGCGAACGAAGCCTTGGTGATACAGCAGCATGCTTCACTTTTACTGTCTGTTTGCATGTCATAAAACTAGTACAGCTGGAGATGCATGTTTGTTGTGGGTTGGCAACAAACTGCCTGACTGAAGAAAAACTTTGAAGTGCTGTTGAAATGTTTAAAAGTTGAGGGGTTTTTAGTGGGTAGTTTTATAGATAAAGTGTTTTTGCGAATGTGTAATGCGGCTGGCGTTGGTCATACGGGATCAGGGGGAATGGCGGAGTAGGTGTATGCACACGCGCCCACGCATAGATGCTGAAAAAGTGAGAAGCACAAAAAAGAGCTGCTCATTTCCTGGAGCAGGTGGAAGTGAGACGTTGGAGGACGGGTGCTCCACTCACCCCACCCCTGCTTTAATCACCAGGGATTAACCCGGTTCATCGATCAAAGCTGGATGGCAAATCAGTGGGTCTGAGTCGATGGCTATTGATCAAATGTTCTGACTTAATGCTTTTATTAGTAGGGTTGAAGGTCCGCTGATGCATGGTTGGGTTGATGTTTTACCTGCTGCTGAAACAAAGGAGGTCGAGGCTTGTAACTGGAGTTAAGATGGGCAGCAAATTCATAGAGGGATATGGACACCCTGTCACTGTAATCAGGAGAGAAAGATGATTGGCAGATCAGAAGCGGACGCTCGCATGATTTCACAGTAATCAGTTCTTGATAGAATATGTACTGGTGTTCAGTGAAATATGAATCTGGAGTTCATTTCTCTCAAAAACTCATCTGTGAACCTCAAAAACTCTGCGCTTTAATATTCAAACAACTGTCACATTCTTTAATTGCTTTGTGTGTGTTTTGAAACACTGCTTTTCTCCTTCATTAAGTAAATGTCTATCAGTTTACCCAATAAGTCACATCTCTACCTACACCAGCAGATGATATGACCTGTCCTGTCCACTCTAATTATGGAAAAAAAACTGGCGGCTTAATTAAGCCCCCAATTGTCTGATCCAAAGAGTTTTTCTCAAGAGTAGAGGTCCGTCTAAAGAAAATATGAGTCAAAATTGATTAGTTTAAAAAAAAGGAAAAAAAGAATAACCTTGGATGAACAGTGTTTTGAATTTTGTCTAAACTTTATTCATAATTTAAGTAAAACGATACCCCAATCATACTATTAAGTGTCAGCAGCCAGTAGTTGTGTCTCCATTGACCAACATTTCAAAAATAAATTTGCGAAAATGCGCCAATTAAAAAGAAAACTGCAACTTTTTCGCTAAAAAGTTTTGATCGAGGTGGTTTTTCAATCGTATCAAAATTGGTTTATTTCACAAAGCTGCAAAGGAAACATTTTTTTGCAACACACAAGTCACATGATCAACAAATGGATTCAGCCACTTGCATGAACCATGAAGAAGACGACGACAAGAAGTAGTTGGAGGATCATGGCAAGGAATGGTTTTTTAATGAGTTATCGCGTGAACAAAATTTTGCAAGTGTGCGAAATGTCTTTTTTTTTTTTTTACATTAGCGAAATATTGACAAAGTTTTGCGCAGATTTCTAATGGAAACACAGCCAGTGTATACTGAACATATAGGCGGTAGACATTGTAGAGGTATTTCACGATGGCAACATTACTTAGCATCATGCAATGCCATGCAAATGCTCCTTCTGCACCAATGAAGAGTCAGTCACATGCTGGATGCTGAAGTGAAATTGAAACAGGCTGGTGGAAATAACAAAATCTGACATAAGCAAAGTAATATTTATAATAGGCAGCTTGTTTCTTGGAATGCTAGACAGGTGAGTGATGAGACACAGCTGGGGAGAGAGCAGCCTGCTGAGACACTTAGAGAGGCTCCTCGGTAGATCTGGGAACATAGACACTATAAGAAGTAAACAACGGCAGAGAAGTATACAGAAACTCAAATACTACAGATTGTGAACCAAGAGCTAAAGAAGCAGGAAATGACTTAAAACAAGGCAGTTTTCCTATAAGTAAGACAACATGGCAGTCGAACTATAGAACCTTTTCAACAATATTAAGGAATTACTTAAAACAAGCTCCTAGATCTTACTTACTTGGATGTTAGTTTTGTCTTATTTCGAGTGTATTACGATATTTGCACAAGAAGCGAGATCCACAATACTTGGTAAGATTTAGTGTTTTTGTTGAGCATCGTTTCCACTGGACAGATTCATCCATTCAGATTCACAGCCACGCAGAAGGTACACTGATATGCAGATGAGTAGTTAACTTTACCCATTAGAGAGGAGGAGGCTGGAATCGAACCTTCAACCTTCTGACAGTCACCCTAAAGAAATACAATCTACAGAATCTCACTTTATGTTTATGTATAATACAGTTCATTTAAAATACACATGAACGTTTGCCTTTTTGTGACCATTTATCTCCATAATTCATGAAGAAATAAACCGGCATACAGCGGATAAAGAACACAGGTATGAAGTGGTTTGTTTACAGGTACAAAATGGAGGGCACTATGAAACCAATGGGGCTCTATCTTAACGCATGTGTTGGTAAACTGATGTTAAATAATAAGAAAATAATGAAGAATGACGTCAGAGACTTTGCTCTCAGGCTACACAGCACTGCATTGGTTGGTGAATCAGATAAATGCTAACAGACTTCAGCATAGAGATCCCAGGAGGCTCTGATTAAAAACCTGCTATGGAAAAGATATGCTCAATCATATGACCCAACTTTCTTCCTGCTTCCCCCCCACATATATGTAATTTTCCTTCTTGCTTCCATTTCCATCTGCACACGGAGGAAACTGCTGTATTTTTCTCAAGGTACAATCACAAGTCATTAGTGTAGGAGGTGATGCCACTGGCGTTCAAATTAGAATTAATTGAGCATGTGGTGTGGGAGGCGCTCGTTACCTTACGTCGTCGTCGGAATTTACTTTTAGGTGTTTTTTTACTTGTTTCTGTTCATGCTTTGCCAGCGGGCCCCGGGCGACCTGTTGAACATCATCCCTTCTCAGGGTGCAGGCGAGCAACGTTTCCCCAACCTCTTCAGGTATTTCAAGCTGCACAAATCCAGCCAGAGGTTTTGTGTCAATTCCGGCTAAAGCACTTCATTTTTGACAGCGTGCAAAAGAAATTAAATAAATGGCTAAGAGGCTCACAGAAGACAATCTACTGCAGCTTCAGTTTACAGACAGCAAACGCTAAATTGCTCTATTAATGCATCCTGCTCAGTTTCAGCCATGCACTCAAATCGGAGCTTCGCCAGGCGAGTCAATGCTACAGGCCTTAATAAACTTTATTACCAGGAACCCGTCATTTCCTCAGTTTTTTTTTTTTTTTTTGTCACCTGTTTTGTTTGCAAAAATTCCAGGACAGCAGAGAGACATAGAAGACCAACACCCATCAAAAAATAAATTTAAAATGTACTAATTAATATTATTAGCACCCTTTTTTCACAAAGCTTAGCCCATAAGGTTCAGGGTAATACTGAAAGTACTGCCCAACTACCAAAACAGTTTTCCAGAGCTGATTTCTGCCCTGGTTATCTGTGTTTAGATTGGTAAATGCAGTAGAAACAGAAAAGGGCAGTAAATTATTCTTAAACAAAAACAACAACCTAAGGAAACGTGTTTGAATTTGATCTCACTTTATGTTTTAACTTTCACGTGTTTAATCTCAGCGCTTGCCAATTTTTTTTAATCGTTGCTACTTTATCAATCAGTAAACTGCAAAGTTAACGGTGGCAGACCTTCATTTTGAAAAATGAAATCAAACAGAGGGGCTCAGCTATCAAAAGATCAAACCACATATGAAAACAATAAAATTACAACCGACCGACGTCACTGTGTCAAAGGCAAGTCAGCCAATGGTTGAAAAAAATGAGACTACATGAATAAGTATTTTGTAAAAAATTGTAATGTCAGCATTTCATCAGTCAGAAACCGAACACTGTAAAACACTTTAATTATTTTGTTTTAATTTCTTGAGTCTTAATTTCTCGCAGAACATCAGCGAGTGTCCACGTTGTTTGAACTAATCCTGTTTTGTGCATATCAATAATGTCACATTAAAGATTAATATTAAAGATGAAGGTTTTCATTCTCGCACATGATGAGCATCGCACATTGAAGAAATACATTTAAGAAAATCTAACATTTGATGAACTTTTTAAATCCTTTACATGAGTTAGTAGGATCTAAGTAAGTAAAAAAATAATAATTTATAATAAATAAATACTCAGCAGCTGAAGTGCCAATGTTTTAAATAGCTAACCTTAATAATTTTGTTGTATTTTGTAATTTTTGATCTGGTTATTGCAGGAATGGCATAGAAGAGCACAACTTCCCCTAACAGAAGTCCAGCTCTCATTGATTCTCCTCCAGAATCAAACACGTCCATTGTGTGCTGTGATGGTCAGTTTAGCCGAAATGGGTTATGACAAATGAGACGTCCAGTTGTACTTCAGGGCCCTGAGAGGTAGAGTGTCTTCGGTGCAATCAAACACAGTTTGAGTTGTCATTAAAAAAAATGGAGCTCTGATGAAAATGTTTTATGATGGTGTTATTAGGAAGAGACGTCTGGGAGCCGCAGTGAGTAAGAGCAGAGGGAGAGGTCAAGTCGGGATTTTCAGTTTTACTTATTGTTCTTTTGGTGTCGCGAAGTGTGAACTACTTTTTCGCTGCCTGACTGTAAAAATCATGGGAGATTTTAAAAGAACCATACTGCATACTTCACTCATATTTTTGTCGGTGGATTAGCTTATTTTCTCTTTAAACAGACTTACTGCTAATGCCGTTTTTATGCTAAAACTACTTTAAAACTATTTATTTGTTTTTATAAACATACATTTTGTTTTTACAAGTCTTGAATTGTGTTCATTGAAAGAATATGTACTCAGAGCTGAATTATCAGACTAATTTTTGATCAGTTGAAACATTTTAGAATAAATTTAGCATTGTTAGCAGCTAACCGTTAGCTCAGTATTCTTTATGTCTGTTCTCTGAACTAGCTTGTGTTTGACACATGTCAAACTCCAGGACTAGGGGCCAAATCCGGCCCGCCATAGCTTTTTATGTGGCCCTCTAAACTCCAGACAACAAATTACGTCAATCAGTTTTTCCCACCTGCAGGCGGCACTATGCATTTCATTTTATCCTGTTTCCTCTGTCTTACTTGATGTCAAGTTGTAATCGATACGGCAAGTAACAAAAAGTCACATTTGCTGTCATATGTTAGCACAAATATTTCAAAATACCTTGCAAATATTTCTAATGGCTCCATGGAATCAGTGATTTTGATTTTTTTTAAAAATCACAAAAACAATCATGAAGTTCTGCAGGGACGGATCAACGTGAGAAGATGTTCGATATTATTTAATACTAAGAAGTACTCATCAAAGCTAGTTGTTAATATTTTAAAAGTTTTTTAATAGGTTTTATCAATACGTACTCGCACACCTGGCCCTTGAAAACATTCAAGATCTTGATACAGGCCAAAATAAAAGTGAGTTTGACACAGCTGGTTTACAGCTGGTGTCTCACTGGCTGAGAGGAGAACATCCTGGACTGGTCAACACGCCATCACAGGGCAACACAGTGACATGCAGGGCAAACAGCAATGCAACCCAGAGTGGTCAACCGGTTTAATGAGCCAAGAGCTATTTCCTGTCTTACTTCAAACACAGATATGGAGTGTCAAGATCAAAGCACTCACCTTCGTATCTGCAACTCATAAAAATACAGTGTAGCCTAACTAAATGGCACTTTGTGGGCCATCCAATACTTTGAAGAGAAACATCCAGCCACGTTTAGCCCTAATTGTATCAGAAGCATGTTTTATATGGGTCTGAATGTCAACATGGAAACACATTTTATGGAGCATCAAGTCCTGTTTGTTTCACTCCATTTTATTTTTTTTATTTCACTCACACTATAATGTGTAACAAATAAAATAAATGTGACTGAAAAGGAGCAGAAAGAGGGATAAACCTGTAACATTCTGCCACCTGTCCAAAATGAGCAATTCAGCTCAGAAGATTATATTTTAAATGCATGAAAAATAAACAAAAAATGGACAATAAAACAGCAGCTTATTCAATGCCATTCCGCTTCATTGTGATTTTCACATTTCTTTTAAACGCAGAAAGAGATTTAAATAGTTTTATCTCACTGTCCAGATAAACTGACACCTTTAATTGAAACGCATATTTCCATCATCGACGTGTGGAATTAATTATTTTATTTTTATTTATTTTTTTTTTACAAATTTCAGTTCCTTTTAACTTGTTTGCTTTCCTTTTCTGTTCCAGAAATTCTTTCCACATTTTGTGTTCAGTGCATAGTGCATGTATACTGGGATAAAGAGTGTAAAAGGAAGTCGTATGTTACTTTTGTCATAATATAACCAGGTTTTTCCCACACTTAATTATTACTTTAGAAATAAAAGTTCAGCTCCCTCAAGTGGTGATGTGATTATTTGAATTAATAAGAAAGTAGGTCAAGTCGCCTTAAGTTGGAGTCACTTCAAGTATTTAGCAAGCAGATGTGAGCCAAGTTAGTAAAAACAGTAATTTAATATTAAGTCATTAATATTAATTAGCACTTCTAAGCTGTAGGTACGCAAAATTATTTTGTCTTGTCCAAAAAAATCCATAACTCACATGTTAGCTGGATTAGCTGGAGACTAAACCATGTAATAGTAACATAATATCAGGAAGGTGATGTTCCTGCTACATTTATTTGGATTAATTTGGGTTCACAAATTAAAACTTTTTGCCATGAAAGAAAATCTCTGGCGGTGACCTTAAAGCGTTTAGTCAGTGATCTCACAACTAGAGACGACTTGAAATAAAATTTTAAAACTGTGCCGTCCGTGTGATTTCTGCCCCAACAGACGTCAGATTCTCGTCCTCCTTTGCCTCGACAGGCGTGTCTCTGCTCTGCCTCTTTGTCTCCTCCTTTTTAACGTCCCAGGCTAATATGAAGTGCATTAACTGTCCATATACCGATCGACTGATGCGTCCGTCGGATCTGTCTAATGAGATTGTGCTTCAGCAACAAGTCATGCAGTCTCGCATTGTGACAGGAGTTACGATAATGTCTTTCACGCATAGTGTGGCGCGTTCAAGTCCTGTAAGATTTTTGAAATTGGCTTGAGGCAGCATGTCTTCCTCCGCCATGAAATTCCTCAGGAAACAAAACACAGTGATGGAGTTGTAAAGGCAATAGACAGAAAAAGTCTAATGAATATTGATTTGTTACAACAAACTTTTCAAATCACAGTAGAAGCTTGATTTTCCTTTTCACATTATAAAGTCTATTCCTGTTTGTGGAAATCTTTTAAAAACAAGGAAGATATATTGAATCCCAGATGTTGCTCTCCTTCCGTCTGGTTGATGTGTCGGATTAATTTCCACACATGAAGGCTCCCTGTCTTCTCCTCCCTCCCCCGGGGCTGACATCCCTGTCGTGTGAATGAATCTCTCAGGAGATCAAGCACCAGTACAGAAAGGACAGGAAGACCTATTACACTCTGTGCTCCCCATCAATTATCCTGGCACTCAGGCTGATAAGCCTCATTTCAGCTCCACGCAGCAATTGAGCCATTATGACGGAGACGGTCACACGTATTATGATGTGCAAATAGTTAAAAATTTCTTTGCTCTGAAGGTTTCCTCCCATTGCTGGTGACCTGCATGCAGGACGAGGGCCAAGCTACCAGCTGACAGCAACTTTTTGGATTGTCAGACCAAAATCACTTGGTGCTGTTTGAAGGATTAGTAGTCGAGCAGTTTGTAATTTTCTGTCATGTAATTTAGCAGCATAGTGCTTGCCATTCAGTTGGCTTTTAAAAGTTACTCCAACCAAACTTGTTGAATCGTCAGCCGAAACCTTTTATTCCAACCGTTCATCGCTCTGACCTTCATGTATAAATACGATAAAGTTTTGTTATTTCTATGTTTTTCCTGTATTAATATATAATTTGTATTCACAGCCTCAAAACCTCCTTCAAACAATACAATGCATTGCTGGAGAATAAATATGTGGCATCTTAAGGTATATCCATCTTTTTTGGGTTATAAAATAAAAAAAATGCCCTATTCTTAGTTATATGTTCATTGCACCATTTTGTGTCTTTTCTCTAAAAGCAACAAGGAAAAAAGGCAACAAGAAAGCTCATCCTCATCAGTGTATGCTTCAGTGCAGTGATTGAATGAAGCAGCAGACCCACAGGCCTGTAGCCTTTGATGATGGACCCAGAATCAGTGCCACCAGTGAAACCAGTCATGGATGTAATATTGGGATAATCATGGCAGGGCTGACCTCTGCTTTACGCTTGCCTTTGGCATGTGGAATGTGAAAAAAGACACTTTCAACTGGGACTTTATGCTAGTATCCCAGTTTAAGCATGAGAAATTGGACTTTGCCATACTTCTCTGTGGGGGTGTAATGGAGCGCCGCAGGGTTGTGTGTTTAGCCCACTCTCACTTTTTTTATCACATGCGATTGCAGACCTATATATAATTTCTAAATCATGATTGCAGATGATGACACCACTGTTACAGGGCTGATATCTAACCATTTTGAGCCAGATAAAACTTAAAGAACAGGAGATGGTAACAACATACTTTCCTTCGACCCAAAGCGAACCAATAAGCTAATTTTACCCAAATGTCTCTTCGTCTGAAGAGACATTTTTAACCTTTCCAGTCAGATTTAAGTTACACCTGAAAAAAAGAAGATGAAAGTTATTATTTGATGCTTATTTTTTTAAAATGAAAAAGATGTAAAACATCTAAGAGTTTACTAACAGAAATATAATATTCTATTAGTAAGAATATTGTCAAGAGTTGTTTTGCACACTGAAGGTATTTTAAAATGTGTAATCGTTCTGCGGGTTATAATCAGATTCACACTTAATGTTTTGACATAAACATTAACTGTTAAATCTTCCAATGAATAATTATGCTTTATTCTTGTTAAATAAGAGAACCCATATAAAAACAAAGACAAAAATAACCTGGAAGATCATAAATGTGGATTTATTTTTTTGGCCTAGACTGAGTTAGATAATAAACATGAGCTGCTCAGCTGAAGCGAGCGCAGAAGAACAGAAAATCTTTGGAGATGTAAGGTCAAAGGTCAAATGTTGGTTCATGTTACAAGGTAGTCCCCTTGGATTTAACTGGCTTCAAATAAAATAGACAAAATCTATATGGCGCTTTTCTAGTGATGCCACCCACTCAGAGTGCTTCCCACTGGAGCCATATTCACCAGTACAGACACACAGCGACGTGGAGCAGGAGGAGGCTGGAACTGAACCCACAACTTTCAGATTGCAAAACAACGTTTCTATGAACTACAGTCACCCGCAAGTCAAACGTAGCAGGATGTAGCATTGTATATAACGCTACAAAATACAAATGAGTTCAAAGTTGACCAGCAGATCTGCTAGGATTCTTTACAGAAGATAAATCCCTGGTCCTGAGAAGGCAGCAAAAACAAAAACTGTCTGAGAAAAACCAGAATCAAGAAAGATAGACGTTTGACTCAAACGGCTTGCCATAGCAAAGAAAAACAGACAGAAGCAGAAATACAACTCTTTAAAGAACTGCGTACAATTAAAATAAGTAAAAATATCCAGGCAGAGATTTTAAATTTAGGACTCAAAGATTTTAGTTCCATGTTGCCGTTTCTGTTATGTTACTGAAAACTGCTTGCATTACAGTCAAATTTACTTTAAATAGGACTTTGATATCTGCTGGGGTCTCCACAGGGAAATGGTACCTGTCATTAAACAATTCGTTTTTTCGTCCGTTTTCCTCAGACTTTTCCCCACCTCAGGCGTCCCTCTGCCTCCCGAGCCGCTCGCTCTGCAGCTTCTCCACTTTTTCGGCACTTTCAGGTGATGTTGTTGTTGGAGCCATTTATTTTAAGAAGCCATTACAGGCAATTCAAACCTTCTAATTAACGATCTAGAAGTAATTTTAGGGCCTATTGCTCTGTTAATAAGTAAGCCAGCCCCGTATTGAAGCCTTTGATGCCACGTGAACGTGGCTCCGTCTTTTATTTATTTTTTACAGGCCCGGTTTGAAGAACAAACAGTGATGTTCTCCTAGACACACAGCTCCTCTGTGTTTGTGGATACAGAATCAGGGATGTTTGAGTTGGACCGGGAGAACTGCAGTGTTAGTCTAGAGGAGGCTCCGTTAATCCACGTGGCCATGTGGGTGTCTGTTTGGTTTTCCAGTCTCTGTTTATTTTGATCTAAAGCAGCTGAGGGTTTTTCGTTCCCCAGAATTGAAGTAACTTCTGAAATGTTTGCTGGGAAACTTCACGCTTTGGACAACTTTTACTTTGATGCTCAAGCCAGTTTTAGAACGTCCTTCTATTATCTGTTTGGTAACTTTTTACCCTCGAGATCCAACATTTGGTCTGTAATTCATCTTAGAATGAAAAAAAATAGTTACTCAAAGACTAAATAATTTATTTTAAGCAGGTATTTTAATTTGTTATGGAATACATGCTCTACCAAAACAAAGCAATAATATTTTATTAGTCTACTGAGTATTTATTTCAAATCTTCAAAGGCTTCAAGTTACCATAAACTTTCATTTGGTTTCCGGGGTTTTTGGAAAAGAATCAGACCCACAGCATCACAGGTCTTCCTCCATGTTTAACAGTTAACAGAGTGTTTATCTTTTGCTTCCTGCCAAACCAACTAAAAACGTCACTGCTTGTCTCATCTGACTAAAGAGCCTGGTTTCAGTTACAGTCCAAGTTGTTGCCAGACTTTGCAAAAGGCGTACAGGGGCAGTAGCCCAGGGCTACAACGTTTTGGGGGATCCTAAGATTTATTTTACTTTTTATTTTTTGATGAATGCACGTTTTACAAATATTGTACCTTATATAAAACTTATAAGTCTATATCAGGCGAGTTGTGTTCATGTTTTTGGATTTTTATGAACATGAATAATACTCTGTGGATCTTTTGTTGCCTCTTGATGGACTGGTCATGTTAAAATAGAGAAATAGGAAAATATAAAAATATGGCTTATGATGCTGAAGCTGGAATCTGCTCACAGCTTCAAAGTCTAAACCAAATTAAAGTTGTGTGTTTATTTATTTCATGCAATTTTTTTAAGAATTTGTGCTACTTTAAAATCCCCAAAACCTTTATGGTACAGTCTAAGTCTAAATCTATACAATGTATTTCATTTAGTGATAAAGTTCCTGAAATAAAGTGATAACCGTTCATACATACAGGCCCATTTATTGAATTTTGTTTTCTTTCTGTAAAGGAACATTTCCACCAGATAAAGTCAATGCGATTTCTTTGCAAAAACTTTCCAGTTCTGTTAGGTTTTCTAATGGACTAGCTTCACATTTCATAAAATGTAGTTGAGATAAAGGATTCTGGATCCAGGAACCGTTGCTGGATTTTATTTTGATGTTTGCTGCCTTTCTTGCCTCGGGCCACATCCATGCAAACCGCTGCTGTGTGTCGTGACCTCCAGCGACTTCTCCTCTTCACTTGTTGTATAACAGCATCTATTTTCACGTCGGGGGACATGAGCGTGTCTGTTCCCATCAGAATGCCCGAATAAAAACGAGTCTCATTTTATATAAATAGGCACACCAAGTGAGTGTCTTTCTCTGTGGCTTCCCACCGCAAAGCAGAAAAAAAAAAAACTAAACAAAAAAAAAAAAACGGCCACAGCTGCTTATCGCTCAGCGTGACTTTACTTCCAGAGTAGCTCTACCAAACTTCCCTAAAAAAAACCCCATGATTCAGCAGGCAAGCTTGTTGTGAAAATTAGCGTTTGACTGGAACGGCGTGTCCTCCTGAGTGTTCATCCGTATCCGTGCAGTCAGCTGCTATGTTAACGCTGCGCAGATATTTTGCATCCAATTAAGTTGATGAGTGCTCATTAAGGGCAACCACGTTTCTTAACTTGAGGCAATTAAAAAGCTTTTTGAGGGAAGGACAGCTTAAGTCAAAAATAAGTAAAAGCTTTGGTGAGGAGAACCTGGTCTTCAGGTGTCTCTGCAGCGATTAAAGTTGTCATTTCTCAGTCCTGACTTGGTTCCTGTGCAGGAATGGAAAGCAGCAATTATGGTGGAAAATCATTTTGTTTTTGTCTCTACCAACATCAAACTGTTAACATTTTATTCCTCCAGAATAGTTGTGTTTTTAGCTCTGGGATCTTCCTATAAAAGCCTTTAAAAGATTTCCTGTCCTTATTGACTTCCCACACCATGATGCTACCACCACCATACTTCACTGCTGGAATCCGTTACCCGAAAAGATGTGCAAGATGCCGGTTAGATGCAGGTAGATGCCAAAGTTTAGTTTTGATTCCAGCTGATGAAGAAACTTTCTCCAACTTAGAGTTTAGATCGGACCTAAAGTATAGAAGACCCGACCCGATTGGACTAGTTAACTTTAATTACAGTCAGCCTGAAGTAAACCTGACATTTTAATTAAGATTTTACTGCTTTTTGTTTTTAGTAAGCAGTGCAACTTCTCCCGTTTTTGCTTTTGTTTTAAAGTCTTCCAGCTCCGTTTTGTCTCTTGTTGTAACCGCAGGATGAGTCAGGCGCAAACCATCCGGGATCAGTGATTGACAGGATCCAATCCGCTGCTGCTCAAATGGAGTTGCGTTCGAGTGCGCCGCACTTGTTACGGCCTGATTAACTTTCCGTTGAGGAAATGTTTTGAATATTTCCTCAACAGGTTAAGCTACCAGCTGCAATACTTAACACAACTTTGCATCATGCGTTCGTTTGGTTTTCTCTGTGCTCTATGTATTGAAGGCTTGAACTCAACAATCACAGAAACAATTATTTCGAGTCGGGCCATGAACCTAAACTCAACTCCGACTGTCATTGGCTTCCCTGTGCACGAGAAAGAAAAGCAACCCCGCACCATGATGCTGCCACCTCCATGTTTCACAGTGGAAGTGCTGTTTTTGTGCTGCGTTAGCTTACCAAACTTGTGTTTTGGTCATTTGTTTGCTGTGTGCACTCAACTCTGCCCAGCTACTCTGAGAAAAGCCTTGTGTTCAGAAAGAGAGCCTGGTTATTGTTAAACTGCTCATGGCTCTGCACTGAATTATTAATGATCCTGTGGCATGTCGCTGCGGAGGAAGAGTGCATATAGGTTACTCCCACTGAGAAAACAGAGGCATCACAGAATGAAAAGATATCCGTTATGACACTGAGTCTCTCCCATAATAACCAAGAGTTGCATCATGTTATAATCTTTTTCTCCAAAAAAGGGAAAAAAAAAAGCAATACAAGCTTCTTTGTCTAACCCTTATGTTGAAATCAGACTGTGGGCAATTAATTGGTGGAAAAAGGAAATGAACCTGTCAAATCTGACACCTGATGATCCTTGCTTTAATGCGTAACATCAAAGCCATGCTTCAGGTCCAGATGGCGCGTACGTCTTGCCTTTTTCTTGCCACGCTGAACTTCCATTTGAGGCATCAGAGGAGGTTCAATTGTGTTGTTTCCACACTACAAGACACAAACAGCTATTAACTTAGTCCATCCGGTCGGTAGTGTAGTTTTTAAGAGTTTCCTGATCTCTCAGATTTTCCTCTGGGATTTGCTTCACATTGACGAAAGCAGAGCTTAATAGCCTCGGTTCACGACTTGTCGGCCAGCGAAGCTCAATCATGTCATAAACGTTTTGCAATTTTACCTTTCTCCCACCGTGATCCATTACCAGTTCTCTGATTACTCAGTAGTGCTTAAGCATCACACTTTAGAGAAATCTCTTACACAGAACCACAAAATAAAAAGTATATATATTGTTTTTTTCAGCTCGAGGCAAAAAACGAGGCAGAACTCACAGGTGGCGTTTGCAGCTGCGGCGTCTGTCTTCTCGTCACGAATCCTGATGGATAACAAGCTGAAATGCAGATTTACTGTTGCCATCTAAAAAATGGTTCCTCTTCTCATTCAGATGCATCAATCTGAAGTTGTTCTACAGGAAAAGGTAACATAGGCTAGTAGTTGAGGAGGACTGATACAGGGAATACACTCATCCAAATCTTAATGTAAAAAAAAACACAAGATACAAATTTGTAGCAGTTTTCTAAGGAACTGAAAGAAGTCATAAATTAATGTCTAGTTCATACAGACAGATTTTTATGCAGTTTTGTCCTGATTTCCAACAACTTTAAGGCCCCACGATTATCGGGATGACTCTTGAGATAATCTTTAGAGATATTCCTGCCAGAGCGATGTGGTCCGCTCTGATCTGATCACTGCGATATGAAATCAGGGATATTCAACACGTTAGATTGTCTCGGCCCAATGTTGCGGAGTTGGACAAAAGCAGCCAATCAGAAACGGAGGTGATGGAAATACGAAGGGAAATCCAAAATTCACAGAAGACTAAACAACAGCCATGACGCACCACAAAGTCTAGTGGATTAAATATCGTCCACAAGCTTTCAGCATTGCTTCCTCCCTGTCGGCCATGCTTGATTTCCAGTCTGACATTTAAATGTTGATGAGTGGAATCGGTTTGTGTACAACCAAACCTGTTGCAGCCAAATAAATTTTAATCGTCGTGTGTGGAGCCTCAGATTTTGAAAATCTTACCGTGTGAACCGGACTCAAGTTTCCCAAATGAGAACATAGACAAAGACCGGAGCTTCAGATGAGTCTAAAGCTGAATTATTTGGAAACGAGAAGAGAAAATAAATCTTGCATTAAGTCAAAGAGCCAACCGCATCCCAGCTGTTAGGAGTACATGTGGAGGTGTCTTGGTGTCGTCGATCCATTCAGGTAGATGTGGGCAGCCCACAGAATCGCAGAGTTGACCAAAAATTGGACAATGGTACAGAAAGAAATGTGAGGCCATGTGAGAAGAATGTAATCTGAAGCAGAACTGGACCCTGCGGCGTGACAGTGACCCAAAACACAGCAGTAAATCCATCGAGGAGTAGCTGACAACTAAGAAATGAAAAGTGCTACATCGGACTCAGAGCGACTTGAAACGGGACGTAGATGCAAGGAAACCCTCAAACGCATCACAGCTGAAAGTGGGGCAGTAGTGACAGAGAACAAGGAACAGTAGATAAATTGATTGGAGTTAAAAGTCTCAGTGTCACAAACTCTGTTGGGAAATGATGGATCTATGATTTATTTAGGACAAGAGCCTTTGTCCTGTCAACACCAACACATTTTTGTTAACAATTAAGAAAAAATGTGCATCATACTTACATCTATATCAACTTGATGTTGATGTAAATCTAAATATGTAAGATTATATTATAAAACAGAAGTTAAAAGACTCCATTAGCTCGCTAATTTCTGTTAGCGAGCTAATGGGGAAAAATGTAAAACTTTTCCCATTTTTACGGTCAGAACCAAAACAAAGACTGAATTCTCACTGACCTGCATGGGTCACACTGGTTTACTTATTTCCTCACGTTTATGTTCTCTAATGTGGATTTTATCATATCTTTGCTCCTCGGGTTGTTTGCTCAGGAACCTGTATCTAAGCTGAAATCTGTTGGATAAAATAACTGATCAGTCGTCAGTCAGTTTCAGAACATCTCTCCGTGTTTGTGGGTGTGTTGGACGTCCTGTTACACACACTAAAACACTAAAAGCTGGGAATTAATGAGCCAGATATAAATCTCTATTGATCTCTGCAGATGTAACTATCAAACAGAGTCGGAAAATAACCCAACACTTGTTTCTACTGATGACATCATGTTTTCATTTGCTCAGGAAAGCACATAAATTATGTAACAGCATTACGGCCATCAATAAGCCGGGTTATCACCACTGAAAGTCACAGTATTTAGGAAAATGAGGTAGCAAAGTTGTGTCGATGGGAAATTCTTTTTTATTAATAACAAACAAAGGTGCACACCTTCTAGAAAGTTCTCTCATGCTTCCCGTTCTCCCAAGAGGAAGCCATCTTACCTGGATTCACCTCACCAAACGGACCAACACTTCCTGGACTCATTCCTCCACATCACCTTGTGTCTTGGTAATGGGAGGAATTTGACCATATTTTCCAGTCAAGCTACATTACTCGCCTCTCCTCGTCCTCGCAGCGGCCCTCCGGCCAGACTTAAAGGAACACCCTGGACCAGAAACTTTGTGTTTAGGAAACTTGTTAAACTTTCTTTCCTTCTCCTGGGTTTCTACCGTCACAGGTGGAAACCCACCCGTCAGACATTTGCCTCAAAATGTGACAAATTCTCCTTGAGACCTTTTAGTTTACTACACATTATCAGATTCTAGCAAGTTTATTTTTATTTACTCTTTTTAATCATTACTTTTTCACATACTAACCATTATCCCACCAGGAAAATCTCATCGAGATCAAAAATCTCTTTACAAGACAATCCTGGGTAAGATTAGCAGCGATTATAGGACATTCACAGAAAAACAGAAAGTTAACAGCGTCATAAATAAATTAGTTAACAGATTCAACAGTTAAATCATTTACAAACAGATGATTCCTTCTCAAAATCAGTAAGACCAGCTCTTAAAACATTTAGCTACAGCAGCACCTTTAGGTTCATGTATTTCTGTAACTGGTTCCAAGAAGATGGAGCAGAAAACTGAAAAGACCAGTGGAGGTGACACTGGGCATCTGCTAGATTCAGCAAGTTACATTTAAGACATTATTAAACCTTTTTTAATGCCACCATTAATAAAATGAGAGAAAGAAAAAGCTATAGACATAGGAGATGGTTGTGGGAACTTGCTGCATTACAAACAAAACAAAACAAAAAAAGAAAGCTAGTTTATGCCAGTCACAAAACGAGTCAATGAAGATATTTGGGTGCAACTAAAACTTTTGCCTGACAGGAAAGTCCTACAGGTAAAAAAAAAAAAAACATATTTAAAAAAAATAAATAAATGTACCGCCTTCCTGAGTTCACTATGTTTTTTTTCAAAAGATGGCGGCAGTCAGAAGAAGTGCAGAAGAACAAAAGGTACAACATTTCTTTTTCAAGGAATGAAATGTTTGGAGGTAAGTTGTTATTCCCATTTGTTAAATTATATCTCAGGAACCACAAAGACCCAGAGGAGCGTCTGCCTGACAGAACAAACCGCACTGACGCTTCCCACCAGGCTGTGGTCAAAACTGTAGAATGATGTGGTTAAAACTGTAAAAACTGTAAAATGATGTGGTTAAAACTGTAAAAACTGTAAAATGATGTGGTTAAATCTATAAAAACTGTAAAATGATGTGGTTAAAACTGTAAAAACTGTAAAATGATGTGGTTAAAACTGTAAAAACTGTAAAATGTTGCGGCGCAGCAGAGGTAAAAATCCCATGATTTGTGCCTGGGTCTGAGGGGATTACTTCACTCCATGTTCAGTGTTCATATTTGTTCATCAGAAAAATAAACAAATACCTGTAGAGGTTTTTCTTTACGTGTACCGCAGTGGTATATGAGAAATATGAAACCTTTTCTAACTAAACCACCTACTGAACCAAAGCGATCTTTATTGCTTGGTTTGTTTTCAAATGAAATCCAAATGCAACATCTGGGCTAAAATCACATGGAAGCAAATATGAAGGAACAAGTTGCTTTATATGTAAGCCGGTCTGAAGGTAGCAACAGCTTGTGCCTCACAGCGTCTTTAATCAAATCATCACAGTTCATCAGAAAACCGTCAAATAATAAATAACTGCTGCTTTATTAATCATTTATATCAGCTATAAAGCAGCTCACTAGCAGCCGGTCTGTTAGCTAGTCCTTTCTGCTCCCTGTTAGCACTTTTAACCCGTTATGAGAACATTAATTCATCTTATTGAATCTTAAATTTGGTTGTGCAACATCCAGAAAGCCCAGCAGAGAAACAGCATAAATTGTTCTCAGGTTTTCACTGGAGTGAAAAAGTATTAATGCAGCAGCCTGCAGCCAGTGGATGCTGTGTTGTGTCACAGATGCTCTGTGTCATGCTGCTTTCCCTGTCAGCCGTGATGAATTTGAATGAATGACAGACATGGAGTCGATAGGCAGAGGATTCTAACAAGTTTTCTCCTGTCTCACACCCCACGTTACACAAGAAATTACTGTCACTTAATTCAACTCGCCATACCATGCAAATGCTCTTCCTGCTCTCGTTTCATATTGCTTTCTTGGCTTGTCACCCATTTCTAAAGACTTGTTGAACGCCCGAGACATCGGAGGATTTAATGATCTACAAACACACAGTCCTCCCTCTCGTCCTCGCGCTCTCCCTCCCACATGATGTATAATTTATTAGACGCTAAGCGGAGTTTGGCAGCGACAGCTCTGAAAGTTCAGAGCGGCTATGTGACACGAATTTGGCAATTATCCAAAGAAATGTGTCCAGGCGGACTCCAAAGGGAGGTGTGTGTGTGTGTGTGTGTGTGTCGGGGGGTTCAAGTAATATCCACAGAGGGAAGGTGAGCTGTGGTGAGGTGTTAAACGGTGGTGCTGAGGAAGTCAGAATTGGAAACCATCAATTAGCACATCAAGCCGTCACCGAGTTGCTTCGTCAAAGATGAAGTTCAGTGCTTGTTTATCATCCTTCACTCCATTTGAAGGTTTTAAAAAATGCTCCCAATGGATACAGCATACTTATTCTGCAGAAGTGATTCATTAAAATTGTATCGTCCTATCGGATTATTGTAAATGTGTCTTTCATTTCAATGCCACAAAAATAGAGGACAACCAAGTAAAATAATACTCCGTTATCATCTTACTACCCATTGGACATTGGGACAAACACCATTCAATAACCACTTCATAACACACACACGTGGATGACAAACATGCTTCATTACCACAACAGGTTGGTAAAATGAATTTTTAAAAAAGCCTCTTGTTCTACGCTTTGCTTGGTAAAGAAGATCTGAACCCTCCACTGTTTGGAAGTGATTGCTTCCTGGAGGCGTGGACTAAGTCAAAGTTTGAAACGGTTGGATCCGATTTTACCCAAAAGCTAACGTTTGGCCGTGACGTATGAAATAAGCTAGCTTGGTCATGAAGGAGGCGACGCCAGTAAGCTTACTGGAAACTGCTTGCGCCATAAACAACCGGTGGGGTGTATGGCCTTGCCATCTTTGCCAGCAATAAAATGTCTTAAGCATTCCGTTTTTAATTGCTAAATATTTAGAGGGGGACTGAATGGTTTTGCTCACTTTCTCGGCCATTGCCAAATCACAAACCATAGGCATACTACAGTTCAAAATGGCAGAGGAAACTCAATGCCATCGTTCACAACTCTTCCTTCTGTTTGCCGATTGATGAAATGAATTCTGAGAAATCGAGCTCAATGGGACAAATTTCAGACGGAGCACTGAAGGGAGATGAGAATCAGGCGAGACTGTGTAGGAAAGCGATGGCCAGGCTGTGACAACAACCCAATGAAAACATTGTGGAATCTTATGCTATTCTGTGAGGATTCACTCACATCAGCATGCCGGATGCTTGAAACTGAAAATGAAAGGGACGTTTGTTCAACTTTCTGATAACTTGAGGGCATTACCAGACAATACTTGAATTTTGAAGAAAAAAACGGGATTTGATCTAGCATAACACTATGAAGTTTAACATTTTTCAGTTGGAATGTTTTTTCAGTCTCAAATCGTTTTTCAGTTTTACATTTTGCTCAGTTTCAAAACAAATTTGAGCAAACTATGTGGCCCTAATTTAGCTCCATACACAATATAATCCCCTTCTTTTGCTTTTGTTTGGACTCATGTTTCTAATATACATGTTATGAAAGTAATAGCAGCTTCAGCATATCAAATCATTATTTGATCAGTCTTAAATTGACTTGAGGAGAATAAAAAGAAAAAGCAGGAAGAAAAAGAGGCTGAGCAGATATACTCACCTACAAAAATAGCGTTGACAGATAGAACCAATTCATTATTACCCCCAAAGGTGTCCAATAGAGTCAGGCGGGGTGGAGATGAGCTGCACAGCATGGAGGTGAGCAATGACTGACAGATTAAAAACCTCAAAAGAGATATTAGCTCAAGAAGAAGGAAAGAAACTGAGTAGAGCTCTGAGCAGTTTGCTTTAAGCAGTGAGTTGTGCATTTGGTGTCTGATAAAATCTGAGCATACTGCGTGTTAAATCTTGTTGTTGTTACATCTTCCTTCTGCTGTAAGAGAAAATACAAAAAGAAAAACACTTATTATGTAATCAAGATTTTTCCACCTGATGCCGATTAAATAAAGAATATACCACACTGCATCCCAGACTCTTCTCCAGAAATCAATGCTGCGTGAAAACACAAACGAGATTTCATCAGTGATTAATGCTCAATGTTAGCATTCTGACGTGACTTTCTGGACGACGCAGGAACAGTTTTTCTTCAAAGCAGCAGAAGTTTCTGCAAGTCAAACATTTATCTGACTCAACACACTCAGCCGGAGGCTTCAGTACAGTTGTGTGTTGCTCTGGCTAAAGATGAGAAACAATTTGCTAAAGTGCCAGGGAAATACTAGGCAATACTGAGTGTATTGATACAGCACCATTCACACACAAAGCAATCCAAGGGGCTTTATGGGAAAAGTAAAAGCAGAAGCATGAAAACGTTGCATCTTTGATCAAAAGCTGCTCCAAAGTAAAAGTTTTCACTCCACATTTAAAGGAGAGGTTCACATGGTTCACATTTAACAAGCAGCTCAGTGTTTTACACACCAGTAGACGAGTTATAAAATCTGTTCTTTAAAATCAGAGAGCTAGTCGAGTCATGAAATCAATTCCCTGGTGTTGGTGTTTATTTTTTGCTTTGATATGACTTGTTGATAAGTCAGCTTGTTATGTATTTCAGTGCAGCTAAAACTTACTGAAGAAGTTGCTCTGCTGCTTTACAAACTCAGCAACTTTGCTCTGAACGTCATAACATGTAACGGCAACGTTTCAGCTGCTTTCTGACCCGGTGGGCAGAGGAAGACAGACAGACAGGGGGCGCTGTGACCCAATCTGTTTTCACTCAGAAGGTTATTGTAAATGAAGGGCAGAAAGAAAATACTGCGATTGAAAAGGTTATGACAAGATCCATTAAATCAAAAATGTCTTGTGTTTTTTTTTTTTAATGGCTCCACAAATTGCAGATGGTTCCAGTACTAGAGCTGATCCTACAGGATTGTAATATCTGATATGAAAAGAAACATTATTTTTTCCTAATTCACACAGTTATGTGGACCATTACAAAAAAGAATTGCATGACCAGATTAGATGTTTCATTAATAGTCCTCCTCAAAAACAAATCAAGATCATTTCTGTTATTTAGCACCAAATTAAACGTGCACCATCAGATAAACTGGTAACAAATGACTTCCTTAAAATTACAAGATACATTTTAGAATCAATTATCTTTAATTGTAAAGGTTTATCTGCTGCAGGGGATTTTAATCCCTTATTAAAAAATAATTACAAGACTTGCTGCTGTGCCTGAGTGTCCCTGAGGCTCACAAAGTACCTAGCATGATGTTTACATCGTATTCACTGTGAAATGAGATCAGATGGACATTCCTGTAAACTTTCAGATGAAAACAGTTTGGAGTAATGAAACATGAAGCACAGAGCAGAATCCATTTGCCAAAATGTAATAAAGATAAGCTGATGGAAAACTGCATATGATCTGGTGGCAGGTTACAGATAACATCAGGTACGTCAGAATACAGACGAGACCCTGATAAGATCCACATGTGAGAATATTACAGCTGTTCATCAAGAATAATCCCTTTCTTGTGGCAATATTGCTCAGCGGTGTCTTTTTCTAAGTTACGCACGTTAATTTTTGAACTGTGAGCGCGTTTTAAATCTCTCCCGGAAAATCATTAAAGAAAATGATTTCTTTGTATGCAAACGTGAACATTACGTCTGGATCGTTCAGGCAGATTTCGCACGGATGGTAGAATAATTCGACATTCTGTCATTTCCGCATTAGCACGGCTCTACTGAAGAGTCGGATCCCACCGGGTCCGGAAAAGTGAGGAATTTGACTGAAGCAACTTCCTGGATACGCCAGTAAATGTAAAAAAATAAATAGGATATCTAGAGCTTAAAGTCATCTCAGAAAGTCAAATTCATCTATTATATTGATAGACTCATCACACATATGGTGCAAAAAGGCAGCTTTTATATATTTTCACATTGAATCCATCCTTCATTTCCCTCCATTTTGCAGCTGTCATATTTAAAATGTTTCCACAGCAGGAATAGATGCCATAAATTCATAGTCAGGTTTTCTTTTGATGCCTTTAATATAAATCCAGATTAAAGTAGCCTTTAGTTAATACCGATACACTAATTTATTGTACTTTTTAATTGAAATATTTTATAATGATTACCTCTTGAACATTTATATTCTTCACTCAACCCAGAGCAGGAATTAGAACAAACTTAGAATCCAAAGAAACTCCTATTAGTTCATCTAGAGAAAATACTCAGTTCATTTGATCAGGTTAAGGATCCAGAAACCCCTATTAGTTTATAAATTACAGACTATTCTCATTAAACATGGGGAACTAATATGTAGCTCTATACTTTTACATTTTTGTCTTTGCGTTTTGTTGTTTGGTTTGTGTTTCCTTCTAATTCATGTAAAGCACTTTGAACTGCCTTGTTGCTGAAATAATCTTACAATTAATCTTAACCAGACTCAATCTGAATCTGGAAATTTGAGTTCTGAAGAAATAATAATAATAATAATAATAATAATAATAATAATAATAATAATAATAATAATAATAATAATAATAATAATAATGTAATACAATGAAAAGGTGTCGGAACGCTGCAAGTGATTTTAAACGATGCCAACCAGAACAGGAAAGAAAGGATTAGTCACATCCCTGGCAGCCATGGTGAGATGCAGTCAGCTGTGTGGGCAAACATACCATGAGAGTACCTTACACACACACACACACACACACACACACACACACGCAAACCGACTGCAGCAGCCAACGGTCAGCTCGCTGCATATGGATGTACGTTGCTCCAGGCCAAACTGAAGCACAGGAAGCATTCCTCTGTGCCTCTGAATCATAATGAACATGTCGTATTTGGCGTGTTCTGTCTGGGTAAGCAGATGGTCCCTCGTCCCCTCATCTCCAGTACACCTGGACCCCGTTCACCAATCAGCACTTGAGAAAGTCTGGTCTCTCTCTCTTTCCATGTCTCTTTCTCTTCTTCTTTTTTTTTGTTGTTGTTGTTGTTGTTGAAAATAACATGCAATGTACTCACTTGCTCAGGTATGGCCTGATTAGTTTGGTCTGAAAACATGAGACCAGCTGCGCAATTACGTCCCAATTTCCATCGCGTTTCATGTCATTTCCGTCTCAAGTGGGGATGCTGTTCTTGGTAACGAGGGCATTTTTATTTATTTTTTTTTGTCGGAGATAAATACCAGGCAGAAAAAGAAAAAAAAGAGAAACCAAAGTATTCACACCCCCTCCAACCTCAGGGTACATGGAAGGCAGTCCATCACAGAGCAACACAAGCTGCGTTTTCAATCACCATAAAATTGAGCAATTTGACGCTTGAAAATAAATTTGCTCAATGGAAACACACCAATTTGGTATCAAAAATTTTTTCGTTTCGCAAAACTGCGATAGAAACACTTTTTGCTTTAATCACACGAGTCACATGATCAACAACTGGATGTTGCCACTGGAGCAAACCACGAAGAAGAAGACGACAGGAAGTAATCGGAGGATCCTGGCGTGACAAGTTTTTAGTGACTTATCGTGCTAAACTTATTCACGTGTTTTGCATCTCTCTTTTAACAGAGAGATGCAATTGCAAAATTGCTTATTTTTTTCAACATTAGCAGAATATTGACAAAGTTTGGTGCGTATTTGTAATGGAAACGCAGCCATAGAGTCAAACAGATCAGTCAGACCCAGCCATAATTCATCCATTTCATTCACACACTCAATTCAATTCAGGTTTATTTTAATAAGTACAGTAAATGATGTCACATGCTAAAAACAAAGCAACCATTGTTTTTGAAAAAAAAAAATTCTAGTCACAGGCTAATTTGCAAACACAGTCCTTGGTTGAACCGTTTTTAGAAGACGCCAAACATCTAAAAGTTGCAGAACAGCAGCCCTAAAAGAGTGAGATTTACATCATACATGTCTTAGGATGGCCCAGTCAAAGTCCAGACCTAAATCAACTTGAGAATATGTAGTAGAATGTAAAAATGTATTTTCACAGATCCTCTCTATGAAACATCCTGAGCTTCAGTTACTTTTCAATAAAAAATATGAACACAGTTGATCAATTCTTGTGTTGAAGGGTTGATAAATAAACTCATATCTGTTTGTGCTCTAAAAATCTTAAATGGCACGACTTCTCAGGGAGATCAGATCAAGTAAAACCAGCACATCTCGGTATATTCCAAGATGTCAGCCACTAGCTGTTTATTTTTATGTTTGTTTCAGAAACTCTTCCAGAGCTTCTGCTTCTTTATTCCTGGACACAGGACACCAAGGGATGCTAAGTGAGACATAAACTTGTGCAAAGTCACCATTATCCACACAACCATCGATCCATTAGTCAGCTTTGTGGCACACTGGCTGCCAGAAAGAAATAAAAAAACAAAGAGAAAAGCAACCTGAATCTACAGAGAATCCCGCAGAGATGAGGCCGAACGCGAGAGGCAGCACTAAAGCTCGACAGACGATCGCAGAGGAGCCAAGCCGCCCATCTCCCAGATGGCTCTATCTCAAGCAATCAGGGGGGAGTATGCTTCAAATTGCATGAAGAACTAATGGTGTTTCTGTAGCTGTTAGAAAATCTCTATAAAAGTCGTTATGGCCAAGTCTGTGAGAGAGCGAACAGCAATTAGATTTGGTCAAACTCTGGTCAACTGAGAACGGAAGTGCTGTCTTCTATCTCTGTTTTGTTCCTGAGCTTATGGAAAGTCTTGTTTTCATTCGATTTCATGTGATTGCACAGGTTTTCTCGAGGATCTCTTAGTAATCTTCTGACTTAAGGATCGTTTGTTTCTGGTAGTATCACACCAAGAGATCCTAAATCAAGAATAAGCCAGGAGACATAATGAAGGCTTAGGTTTTGACCTCGCAGAAGGAAAGCAAATTCATCTCTGACAAAGATAAAACTAGAACTTACTGTCTTGTAAGAAAAAATAACATTTAGAGCTGTTGGAAATGCTAAGTACACCTCCCTCATGAACTGAGAAAGATATTAAAAGCCAGGTGCCTCAAAGTTATTAGCTGATCATCAAAATGTTTCTCCGCCTCTATAATAGTTTGAGTTTCAGCAGCTTCAAAGATGGAAGACCTCAGCAGTGACCACAAAGAAGAACCTGTTGATGCAAACAGGCAAACTGGTGACTCTGCAGCCAGTGAGTTACCTGCCACCACTAAGTCTTGGAGTCTTGGATGAGACTCCAGATCTCCGAAAGCTGAAGCTTGGCCAAATGCTGCGTCGTCAACAGGACGACCGTAAAGCTGGAAATCTGAAATAAACGGAATGAAAAAGAAAATAATGAATGTGTTGCAATGATCCAATCGCAAACTGTGTTTCCGTTACAAATGTGCACAAAACTTTAAGTCAATGTTGAAAAAACACAGTTTCACAATCGCAGTACATTATATAAGAACAAACGTGTCTATGTTTGTTTGCGTGATAAAAAACAAGTCATGCCATCATCCTCCATCTACTTCCTGTCTTCTTCTTCATGGTTTCCGTCCCGTTGTTGATCATGTGACTCAATCAACTTGTTGATGCGTAAAAAGTGTTTCTATTGCAGTTTTGCAAAATAAGCCAATTTCAGTTCGGCTGAAAAAACCCAACCTCATCCTAGCGGCAAAACCTTATATAGAAAAACGAGATTTTTCAAAGTTGCATTGTTTACATGAAGCCACTTTATTTTGGACATGTCAAATTGCGCAATTATACGGCCAATGGAAACACAGCTATCAGCTGCTGACATGCAAGTTTGCTTCGCTGTGAACCTGCTTTTTATCTGAAAATCATTTTCATTTAGATTTATAAGAGTTTGTTGAGCTTTCTACATTCATGTTTCAATGTTTTAATGCTTCCTGAAAACCTAAACACATTTCTTCACTCTTACAGTGTCTCTTCCTGCCGTTTTATAGTTTTTTGTTTCAGGAGATAAAACAGTTCTTGGTTTCTGGTAAGGTGAAAGTAGCGGACAGCGTCTGAAACCGAGTTACCAGAAGCAACTTTGACAGTGTTGCAAATTTGCGAGATTTTAGATTGTATGTACTCCAGTGAAGAACGTCTACCCTCAGCTTTCAGAATGACCACCGATCACATTTCTTTTCTTCCAGGCTCATTGGATATTTTCTCCACCAGGAGTTTCAGCATGAAGTTGGGAGTCTGATTTACCCTCTGTGGCCTCTTGCCGTAGGGTGTACCACAGGGCTGTACTCTTGGTCCTATGTATTTCATTGTATTTCCATTGATACGAAGACATTCAATCTCGTTTTGTTTATGTGCTAAAGATAGTTGTTTGGGTTTTTTTTACACTTAAGCTTTCTGATGTCATGAATGGCTCTACATTTTTTTATTTTAGCAAACATAAAACAGAAGCAGTTTAGTTTGTTGCTAATCATTCCTCTTGTACCTCGTGTGTTGATTGTGCAGCCTTGACCTTTCACCTCAGTAGTTGAAATTGCCTTTAGCTTTGTTAGTGACGTAAATGGGGAGGTGAAACCCTCGTTCAATCATTTCAGAAAATCATTTTTATTAATTGGTTTTTGGTTGACTGACAATGTGTTTTTTATTGATTGCAATTCAGTTCTTCACATTTCATAAAAATATTTGACGGTCAAAATGAACAAAACTGTTGGATTTGAGACATGTGTAATTAATTCATGGAGAATATTCTGGAAATGCTCTCAGTAGTTATATTAATGAAGCATTGGGGCTTCACTGAAGGATTTGCAAAGCAACTTTAACTCCGAGGTGTTTGGGTAGAAAGACGTGTCTTGATCCGACATCTTAGTGAACGTGTTTGCTGATTATCAGTCTGTGTAAAACAAGCTAAAGGAAACTGAACTCAATATGCTGCTGTCTGTCTGAAGGCCTGTTAATGAGAAACGAGGGACGATAACATCTCAGATGCCTTCACTCAATCCTGACCCGGTGTAATTACCGAGTCAAGTTAGTTAGTTTACACCAAAACAAAAACAGAAAATAACTTTTTGTCACATAAAACAGAGTCTTGGATGAGACTCCAGATCTCCGAAAGCTGATCTGTAACTTGAAAGAACTATTTTTCTTTCAAGTTGCAATTACCTTCACATAAAACCCTTTAAAAAATGCATTTCAATGTGTGATTAGCAATGATAGTAATAATTTACTTCATGGTTTTAATTTTTTACACATATTCCGTCACTTTTAGTGGATTAAAACCTCCACTGTGGACTGAAATAAAATAGTTTTTTCCCAATACCATCTTTAGACGTCATGACAACGTGCAGAAGGTTCAGGAAAACTTAAAGTGCTTCAACCTGAAGGCAGTGAAACAGTTATAGCTTCTGAAGGTTATAATAAGCATATTGAAGCTTTAGAAGATATAATATTCTGAATCTGGATACTTCTGCTTGTTATTCCACATGTAAAAGGATGGAATGTGTTTGCAGCAATGGAAGGGTTGTCATGTTGATTAATCATCTCACTAACGATGCTTATTCTGAGCTGGAATTTCTTTCACGTCACTTTGTCTTTTTTTTATTCATGCCCAAAGACCTTTATGGTGACACAGAAGTAAGGAAATCTCCCAGGTCTTCATTAGAGTTTTTACTCACAACCTTTGTTGCACAGAGAGCGAGAACAAAAGAAAAGAGAAAGAAGAGGTACTTTTTAGCGGAAAAAGAAAAGACGGCCGAGATAAGACAGAAATTAGAAGCGAGAGCACATTTGCACTTCAAATGAGTTTCTTCCACCCTTCTTAAGCTGGTATATAGAGCAAGAAAGTACGGGCGTTAAACTGTGTTAAAGGGTAGGCACAATTAGTAGAGGGAGCCAGGAACTCATGGGCAAACGTAATGAGATGAAATGTCTAAATGTACGGATGTATAATTACTAGTGCAGCTTGACCTGAGAAGCAAAGAGAGACGATCACGACAGCAGCTGCTTTGAGAATGCAGCTGAAAATGCGAGAGAGAAAAAAGCAGCAATTTCAAACACGTACACCAGTCAGACATAATCTCATGACCAGTGAACGAGAAATCAGGCAACAGTCTCGTTAGAACACAACGTCCTTTATAGAAAGTGTGTGACTGTGTTGACTGATTGGGATGCTAAGACATCAGCATGAGGAAACGGCACCTGTTGGTCACATCCAGCAATGAAGGAAGAAAAGAGAGACTCTCCCACACAACTCTGTGGATGTGCCACTAGCTGTGTTTTCATTACAAATGTGTGCAAAACCTTATCAATATTCCACTAATGTCGAAAAAACAAACGCAGATGTGATTAAGTTGTTCGCGTGATGAGTCATTTAAAAATGACATGCCACGCCATCATCCTCCTACCACTTCCTGTCGTCTTCTTCGTCTTTTCTGCCAGTAGTGACGTCATATTGTTGATTGATGCGAAAATAGTGTTTCCGTCTCGGTTCTGCGGAATACATTAATTTTAATATGCCCAAAAAACCCCACCTCGTCTTAAGTTTCTGTGTTTTTTTTAATTGTTGTGTTTCCATAAAGTGAATTTGTTTTCGTAATAAATTCCAATTTACACAAATTACACAAAAGAAATTTACACAAAAGAACATAAACTGTTTTTCCATTCAGTGAATGAATTTATTCAGTGAATGGAAAAACAGTTTCTGTTTAGATTCCCTCAGACGTCAACTTTCTCTATTTAGTTAATTAGATCCACCTGTTGCTCAGCTCACTGATCACTCTCCCCTGATCTTCATGATTCAGTCAGTTGCAATATCCTAGTGCTGCTTTTAACTTGTTCTTTTTTTTTATTTAACTTGGTTTGGATCCTTCATGCCTATTAGTCCAACTGTATTTAGGTCCTCCATTCAACACACACACTCATACGGCTATGGCTATGAAATGGAAACGGATAACGTGGTAGATACATGAGCACCCACACTCACAAACGCAGGTAGGAAACTTTTCCTGGCCTTATCTAGTTGTTGAAGTCTTGACAATTAGTAGCTAAGCACTGTGTCCCTTTTTATTTTATATATCACGCGTCCGTTTAAGATTCAGTGTTGACAACTGAAACCGATCGTCATCAGCTACGTGTCTATACTCTACAGCACGACTCCCTGCTTGTTTTCCGTTTCCACTGTTAGTTTCTCTGGATTAGCAGAATGACTGAAACCTGCTGACTGGAGGTCCGTCTCTGGCTTGTTCTCTGAGCAGCTCCTTGTCCGAGCCTTTTAACGATGATTACCAAGAGCGGGACCAGAGAAATAACACAATGTTGTTAACCTTGTGCATTTTTAATGCCCATCTCTTCAATATTTGATGAGCAAAAGAGGCTTCACAGATACTGCAGCATCGACTGTCAAATGTGAGCTTTAAAAATCTCTAAGCTTTGATGTTTCGATCCAAGATTCAGAAAATTATAATGCTTTTTTTTTTTTTTCTCTCTGAAAGAATATAGAATGTAGGCGGTAACTTTGTGAGATTAAATGACAAAGCAAGTTAATAATCAATAGCTTGCTGAGGGGGAATCATAAAGCTTTAATCCCAGCATCAGCAGTGGCGTTAAACCTTAACAGTGTCTTATTTACACACTAAGCAGCCTGATAGATAAGAATTGTTATTTCCAACGATGACGTTCTGGTTTCTGCCCAAAGTGAGGCGCTGTGGGTTCCTGCTGAAACATTCACAGCGTTCCAGTAACCGATTGAAATTGCCAATAAAAAAAGAAGTGCTTCCAAACGACTAATTATTGATGTAGCTGCAGCGTTTATTGATTTACTCAAACAAAACCAGCGATTGCGAATGAGTAACCGGCGGTGGCCGCTTAATCAATCAGTGATCTGTTGAGCCAACAGAGCCGTGTTTGCTGTAGCCTATTGATATCGACAGAATCATTATCTGCGATGAGACAGTGAAGCCGTTCAAACCCTTTATCTAGCAATCACACGACTTTTAAATGTTTGAGCATACATTATTTAGCTCTGTATGCTGTTTGTCTGCTTGGTCAATGAAACGTGATCCACATGTTCCCAGTAGATCATTAACACTACCCCTCCATGCAAATACTCATAGACGTCAAGTCTGATACTGACTCAAGCCTCTGAACAGCAGATATAAAGTGCAAATCTTGTAATTTAATGTTACTGTGTAGCTAAAAACATGAATGCAAGAAGTAGCATGAAGTAAAAGGTGACAATTTAAGCAAATGTATGACCTCCACTTATCCATAAGACCTGAAGGTTTTCATACGGTGACAGAATTTAACATCATCTGCTACAAATTAAATATTCTTTGTCAATGTGCTGCTGAATTGCAACACATATCAGAGTTAGGATTTAAAATTATGCCTTTATCCACTTCCATGAAACATCCCCAACCTGTTTGCATTTGTTAATGTCTCTGATTAAACTATCCGCCGGTGAGGTCCAGTAATCTCTTTGGTCTCATTGCAAGTCAGCACAATCGGTCCAAAATGTGTCAAAGGAGCCGTTTGTCCCAACGCAGCAGTTCTGGTGAGCGTTCCCTCACGCTGGCTATAAAGGGCTTTAACGATACCACGGCTCCTCTCTCGACTAATTGGGTGTGGATCTATGCAGGCAATGGTCACAACACCATCAATGCCTGTTTCTTTCTTCAAAAGATGAAAATGACTAATTCCCTGGCAGATTTAGATTTAAAACTAAATTTATCCAATCAAGAAGTTTGTTTCAGGTTTGGAAATTAAATGAGGATGTTTAAATTCTGTCGTTTTTTTAAATATTCAAACACCCCAAACCAGGAAGTGCAGGGGCATGTTAAGCCTATCACAGGTTTGGTTTAGGAACTCTTTGCTTTTAGACGGTTTTCAATGTAAGCCAGAAAAACTGCATCGTTTCCTACTGTAACTCCCTCCAAGTTGAAAAACGGACACAAGACGTTCTTGATATTTACTGGCATTTAACTGGACACAGGTGAGAAGTGTACAAAAAACATAATAATACATTTTGATACAGAAACATTCTCCTAGAGAACAAGTCTTTTTTTCTACTAGCTTTACACGTGTAGACACTGAAATTTTTGTGAAATTTTCACCGAAAAACACCTCAAGTTCAGTCAGATTGGATAAAGAACATTCGATTTAAATTTCTGGCGCAGACGCCTAATAGACGCACTTTGACTGGGCCGTTTTAACACATCAACCTGTTTCTAAAACATTTTATTTAGCCTCATTGTCCTGTTTTCTTCGTTTCATTCCCTGCGTTTAGTTCCATCCACTTCCATGTCTGACCTGCTTAATGAAAAGCCTCCCCACAGCATGATGCTCTCACCGCCGTGTTTCTCCATGGGGTTGGCGAAATCTGGAGGTGCCAATACTTTTTCTAAACTCTCCAGTTTGGGTAACAGGAAGAGCTTCACTTCACCTCGGTATGAAAGCCCCAACTTAAACCAACAGTAATAAAACCAAAAGCAAATGTGAGAATTTTTTCTTCATCTATATTTTAATATCTAGAAGTCATTTTAATATAAATTAACCCCGTCTGTTAATAAACGCCAGATGAATTCCCCTGAATCCAGTCAGAATCCAGCTTCAGAGTGAAAAGCCAGGCGTTTGTGTCTGAACATGAAACGATCTTTGATGGACCTCCACTGGGTTTTTGCTCTCGGCAAAGATGAGAAAAGAAATCTTCTCTTTCAAGCAGAAAGCCAGAAGAGAAAGGGGAAAAACTCATAAAAGTGTTTGTTGCTAACTGTGCTGTGAAGGGCTTGATTGTGCTTTTGCCCGTTTGTTATATTTCTATGGTGATTTTTAGGCCTTGCAGTAGGTTCCTGTATTGGACCTCATCGATTTGTTCTTCCTGCCCTCTTCTTCTGTAATTTAGGTCTTTATTGGCCAAGTTTGAGCACACAAACAAGGAATTTGTTTTGGTTTTACTTTGCTCTCAGTGTAGAGATACTTTAAATATAGATGTATACATTTGGTGGGGAGAAGAGAATTTTTTAAAATGTAAATTTGGTACTTTCAGTGTTATTAAAGAAGATGAGGTTTAATTAGTGCAAAATGCGCAGTGTTGATACCCAGCAGAATAATCGGTGACTAATAGTAATTTTGACAGGTGAGTGTTCATCAGAGAGACAGTCTGCAGAAGAAACTATCTCTGACCCAAAGGTAAAAGTCTAAGTAATGAAATGAACCAGGAGGACGAACTCCTACAACCAGCGCCACTTAGTTTGTAGTAGTTGTAGTTTGTGTCCAGCATGTGGGGGAGCTGAAGTCCACTTTAAGACTTTTATTTGTCTGCATCAATTTTGAAGGCCTTGCATAAATACAATTTATGGCTTACGAAATGAGTTACATTTACCAATTTGCTGACCAGCAAAGGGAATGTGAACTTAACGTTAATAAAGCCAGGCGCCCTCAGGCTGGTCATTTCTAACACACTGAGAGGAAACCAGAACGAGGAGATGAGGAGACAAACTGAATGAATAAGTAATAAGACTTTCGTCTTGATAGTGGGACACCTGTTGATTCATGAAGCTACCGAGGCTGACGCTGCAGAGGGATGAGAAGTAACAAATCGTCTGAGTGAATGAAAAATAACACTAATATAAAATTAAGCAATACAGAGATCTTAAAGGGCCAGTATTATAAAATGCACATGGTGCCATTTTATATTCAACCAAGTAACTATGTTTCCTTCAGTTGTTATAAAAATGCTGTATTTATCAAATATGACTTAAAAGAAATTTCAATTCCTGATTTGAGCCTTGAAATTGGGCCTCTATCTCTTTAAGAAACTCCAGCTCTTTCTCAAACTGAAGTCATCACAACATTGCTCCTCTATTAACCCTTTGACAAAGTTTTTACTAGAGTTGAACTGAGAAGAAGTTTGTATAATGAGCTCAGCAGAGATGTTTGCTAATTGCTGCTGGCTAGTCGAAAGGAGCCGAGGACCCATTAGGGGAGTTGTGAGGGAGGCAGCATTAGATTGACCTAATGACCTAACCATCCAGGCACAGATGAATGGCTGCAAGAGGAGATCAAAGGATCACTCAAACATGCATGAACGGATCAAAGCAACAACCCAGGAATGTTTTACGAGGGAATAACATTGCAACATGACGTCAAGCTAACACAAGTCGATTTTACATAATACTGTCCCTTTAAAAACACATCACACATCACATCAATGCCTTTTTCTGGAAAAGTCTGTGTCAGTTTTCTTGTTATCTCAGTCGCATTGTGTTGGAAAATCATCAATGCTACTATACAAAATGTCTCCAGAACTACACCAGACCCTGCATTAAATAAAAACAATGATAATGTTCATACTTGAAGCATGGGCAATCTGCCATACTTAGCTCAGTACTTTCAGGAAGTAAGAAATGCCCCAGAATAAATTGGTTAAGTGCAAAGGCTATCCTTCTGTTTCTCTGGCCTAGTAAAAGTCTGGAAATAAGTCCATAAAATGAAGCCAGAGTTGTAAATTGATATTCATAAAGGGTCTCCACCCAACGTAATTGAGCCTTTGCTATTTTATAAAGACAGATGGGGGAGAAAAATACATTTTTAAAGTGCAAAGATTGTAGGCAAAACCTGAAAGCTTTCACTGGACTATGACAGCAGGGTGTGAATACTTTTTTTCCTGGATGGAGCTTATAATTTCATATCTAAAATCTACAATTTATTGTTCTATTTCATTCAGATTTTTTTTTTTTCCAAATTTACCCAGTTGGATCTTTTCTTCCCCCAGTAAACGGGGAAAGAAAAAACTACTTCTAGATATCAGCAGACTATTTTTGTGCAGAGATTTCCAGGATCCGCAGTCAGTCCTGTTTTGCTGAGAGGAAACACGAGACGGACGGATGGGTAATTTGTGCTGGTGAGCACAGTGCCCCGAACAGAGCAGAGGTCGACGAGCTCCTCCATGGTTCCATCTTACATCTGTCACTTTGTATGCTTATCAGTCCACTGTCTGCTGTAACAGTTGGCTCAGATTTGTGTGTGTGTCCAAAGCTTCTCTGATGCATTATGATTAGGCAGAGTTAGCTGAGAGCCAAGACAAAACTTGAGGTTAAAAGGCCGTTTTGTTTCTATCATCGGTTGATTTGTATTTTTTTTTTCCCCTCCTCACATTATTCACATTCATTCACAATCTTTCCCATGATGCTGTGCTGCAGCGAGGTTGCCATGACTCCCTGACAGAACGGGACGGAGACAAAAATGTCATGATTCAATTTCCCTGTGGAAGAAATTAATCCAAGGACATCCTATGATACGATGGCCACATGTCCCACAGCTGCTACGGCGACACAGTGTCATCCACGCTCATCTCGCCCAACTTTATCAGAAGGTTTCACCCCGAAAAAATAAAAACTCATCAGTGTCGCCTCGGCGAACATGAGCCAAACAGTGACTAAACATGTCGGCTCAATTTGCCTCGCCTGAAAAGAAGACATCGTTCTCTAAGTTTAGCCTCCATTAGAAATTATTTTTGCTACTTCAGTAGTTCATGGTAAATTAAAGGGATAGATCAATATTTTTTTAATTATACTTTTAGAAGGAGGTCCTGTTATAAGGTAATAAGCAACCTCCATCAGATAGATCTCAGCATTTTCATGTAGCATACATCAAGGTTAGCTTGTCCTGCATGCTAAAGCTACGACCAGCTTAGGACCAAAGAAAATTACAATAACTCAAGTGACAATTTCTTATCTCTAGTTTTAAGATGCGTTAAACAATAATCACAGTTGAACTGGGTCGTTGTTAGCTCAGAAAGTGATTAGCATTTACACAGGAAAAAGATAGAAGGCCGTGTCACATCAACAATCTTCCTGTGTGAAACCTGTCCTGAAAACAGAACGTGATCAACTGTTTGCAACCAGAGAAATACATAAAAATGAATAACATTAATAATTTTTTTTTATCTTTTGTATTTTGGACTCCTTACCTTTTACATCATGTTGTACAGCAAGTGACCAAAGATCTCAGCGGATTGATGTGGGAACAAATTCAGTTTACATGTTTCTAATGACAATGTTTTAAGCGAAAAATCGAATGTTAAAATGAAGATATGATTTTGGACAAGTTTCCTGTTGCTTTCATGCATGTGTGCTGTCAGTGGGGAGTTCCGCGTGTTGAACCTACTGGCGAACTTTTGAGACAGATGTGCTTTGTCTGGTATTAAACTTCTCCACATGTTCATATTAAAATGTATGCTGGTGTTCAGAGGTGGTTTAGCATGAGCGGTGCCTCTGCAGGCCCGACCTACTGCTTCCAAAAATCTATTCGAATGCAGGAAATTATCAGAGATTCTGGGGCAGGAGAGCCATTAGGATCAGGTTTTCTCAAGCTGTGGTCTCCAGACCACTTGGTGGTCCATGTGAGGTCCTCCAGTGAGGCACTGCATGTAAACAACAGTTTATTTGCCAAGACAAGTGACACTTTACAGCCAGCTTATCAAAATATTGTGTTTAAAAATAATAATGGATAAGTGGCTTAAGACCGTGTCACTAAAAGGAAAGCTTGAAGATACCAGTCACATTTACAAAGCACACATTAGGAGGAACAAAGACAATGAGTTAAGAGACTAATCTCTTTGTTTCAGGTTGTATATATTAAGATGTTGTGTTATTGTGGAGGTAATTTCAAGTTATTTGTTCCGAGTGTTTGTTAAATGGTCATCAGCCTCAAACAGTTTGAGAAACGCTGATTTAGACGTACGTTAATGGATCACTTGGCCTCAAACTAGCTTCAGAGCTAAACAACCGTCATTGTGAGACATAAGGATGATTTTAACACCTTACTTTTAGATCCCGCTGAGCTAAATCTGTCTGTAGGTCTCAGTCTTCTGCTCTGTTTGTGGTGTGAAAACAGCCATGATAAAGGCAACAGAAAATGAACAAAGGGCATTAGCAGCGTTTCTCTTCCAGCGGCGTAGCTGGGAGTGAAATCAGAATAAAAATGACTATCTAAACGTTAAATGTTTTTGTTCAAGTCAAGTTAAAAAGTTGTGAGGATCTCGATATGTTCGTCTTTTGACAGCTTTGTTATCCAATAAGCAAAGGGGATTTCTGGCTGAGGGAAAAGCATTCAAAAGAAAAGTCCAGGCTTTGTGTTGGAGACGGTTCTCTTGCAGTCTTTGAAAAGACTGAAAAACAAGACAAAATCAATATCTGTCTCCGTTTCTGAAGCAACCCCTCCCTTAACTCCTCTGTCTCTCTCCTCACATGTTGTAGCCAAAACCTCTCAACATCTGCCCCAGTCGCTCTTTTCTCTCCTCCCTCCCCCTCCGCAACACCTTCTTGAGAAATGACCCATTGCCACCATCCGGGCTAAATTGGACATGAAGGCATCTTCAGAACGGCGGATGGTTTTGGAGCTCATTTTCATCCGCTGACGTCATGGCCGCCATCACGTTGACGTCAAGCCAGGCTGACGTCAGCTGCCAGCTCTGATCCGTGCAACCCGGGTTGCTGAAATCTACCCACGCATCAAAATCTGAGGTTAAAAGTTAGGGAAACAGTTTTAGATGTTTTTCATCCGTGTGCAGATGGGGAAATGTTGAGTTCCCAGCAGTACACGCCATAAATAAAGATGAATCAGATCATAATCCCCAACTCTTTAGTACTTTTTTTTTTTTGTTTAGGTAGTTGAAGTACATTTGGGTGAGAAACTGCATAAACTTAAATTGTTAAAAAAAAAAAAAAAAAAACGCCAGAAAATTTGAATCAGGACACTAGAAAGGGAGAATTTTTTTTTTTAAACAATATATAAATAGACTATGATGAGCATGGAGTAACCAGCATCTTTATTTCCCAAGCTTCTTATTTTCAGTTTAGAAAAGAAAAACTGACATTAGCCATAATTTACATATCCACATCTTGGGTTTTAAATGATACATTTGAGGCTTTCTTAAGGGTTAAAAGATTATATGGGAAAGAGTTATTATGTTTGAAAGTCAAGGCTTAGATGTAAACATTTCTCTTTAAGATGCAGAGAAACCACAGAGTTTAGTGGTTTATTGCCATGTTAATATTTGACCAATCTGCTGATTAGAAAGAGTCCGACTCAAATGAATTGGTTTGTTTTCTGTAATCTGTCAGGACCTGAGGCAAAATCAGTGAAGTTTCAACATGATTGAGGTCAGGAAGAGTAACGTAGCCTGTTCAATGCTGCCCTGTCAGGAAGTTTTCAGCATGCGACCCAAACTGTCACCATCAAAACAAACACAAAAAAAAACAGGTTAAAATGACTATTTCAACAATGCATTCATTAAAGCATTCAATTCATACCATGAGGATGAATTAACCTAAACCTGAACATTTTGTTGTTCAGGTAAAGCTACTCATAAGGTAGGTGGCATCTCCAAATGGCTGGTTTTAAGATGCCAGGGTCCTAAATGGGTTTGTTTGGACTTACCCAGGGGAATCTTTTGACGCCATGTTGAAAAACCTTTAAAAACACGATTAATGTCCGACGTGAATGTGCTTCACTACACAATGTACCACCTTAAGCCGCCTGTCATTATCGACCGTTTTAATAAGTTTCAGAAAGCTGCAAACACAAGTTAGCTGCCTACCTCAACAATAGCTTAAAGCCATTATGTATAATTTTTATAAAATGCTTTATCACTGTAAAACGAGTTTATAATTCTATGACTTTGACATTTTCTCAGATAATCGAATGCTAGCTTAAAGCCACAGCGGTTTTAGGTATAAAAATATCGTGACACTTCATGTTCTCGGTGTTTGAATGTGTTCATTTGTGCTACATCTTGTATACAGTAGTTTTTAGAGCTTTACAGTACAAATAAGTGAAGTAAATGATGAAAATAAAATAAACGGTGAGTCAGAGTGAATGGAATGGTTCTCTCAGATGATTTTGGCAGAACAAAGTGAAACCGTCTGCATCTCCGCGGCTCCTTCTGAGCCGGCTGCAACTAATTAGTTCCTCTGAGATCCACCTACAGTCACTCACACACATACGGGATGAGGATATCTTTGCATAAACCTGCACACAAAGGACGTCCCATCCATCTGTCCGGGACACCTGAGTGAAGTCGGTCCCCCACCTTCTTCAAATCAGACAAAATTGGTGTCAAACATTTGTGCTGCGTTTGGGCAGCAAAATTTTTTGTTTGTGCTGCTATCATTTTAAAGATATAAAGAAATGATTTTAGAGGTCATCAAAGGTCAACCAGCCCCCCCCCTACCTTCTTCAAATTAGACGAAATGGGTGTCAATTAACTCGACTACGTTTGTGCTGGTTTGTGCAGCAAAGATTTTCGTTTGTGCCGCTATCATTTTAAATGGGGGTGATGGTTGACCTTTTGACCTTTAAACTTTCATTAATATCTTCAAAGCCAAAGCAGCACAAACAAAAAAATTTGCTGCACAAACCAGCACAAACGTAGTCGAGTTAATTGACACTCATTTCGTTTGATTTAAAGAAGGTGGGGGGCGGGGCTGGTTGACCTTTGATGACCTCTGAAAAACATTTCTTTATATCTTTAAACAATAGCAGCACAAACAAAAAAATTTGCTGCACAAACGCAGCACAAACGTTTGACACCAATCTTGTCTGATTTGAAGAAGGTGGGGGGGCCGACTTCACTCAGTTCACATAGGAGGCTTCTGGTGGCTTTGTGAACCAGTGATGTCACTCATTCTCTGTGACATCACTGATGACTGTGATCTATCTCCCTTTATTTCCAAATTCCACAGAGCAACTCATTTGTGCTACAATTCAGACTGACTTTTGAACTAAACTTGTGAAGATAGGTACAACTGTTATACTTTGCTGAATTTTAAAAATGAGTGAAAGGAGGTGTATCAGATGTGTACCTGATAGTCAGGATAGTCGTACAGACA
>CAEFZX010016439.1:0-24883 GCA_903066825.1 Alfaro cultratus | reverse complement strand
TAGCATAAATAACATGCTAACAAGTTTACCAAACCATCCGTGTCACTCCAAATCACTAAACACAATGAAATCTTCATCCTGTGTCGCTTGTAAACAGCTCGGCTAACTCCGGAGATAGAATAACACAGGCCTAGAGCGCCCTCTTGCGGTTTAGTGTAAAAATAACATGTGATATGATATAATAATGTGTTAATTTCCACACATAAGTCGCTCCGGAGTATAAGTCGCATCCCCGGCCAAACTATGAAAAAAACTGCGACTTATAGTCCGGAAAATATGGTAAGTTACATTAAAAGCAATTATTTTAGTTACTTTCAGCAATTGCTGACAACAACACTCTGCCGCCTGTGAAAATGACATTGATCTTTGCCAATACTTAATTGCAAGTTATTTTATAATGGTAACATCAACAATGTGTCTCCACTTATATGGTTGAACTGAAGGGGAGATTGTTTAATGGTTAAAACAGTACAAAAAAACTTTAGTAATTTGTGCATGTTGTCTGGATTTTAGACCCCCTCTCCCCCTGCCCCAGCCTCTAGGTTCTGTGTTACGGCCCTGTGTTTGGTGTCAAAGCGCAGCGCACAGATCTCCTCCTGCGGCTCCACAACTCAGATGTCCCGCTGCACAGATTTGTGACACTTATCTTAATATTAATAATTATAATGACATTTAGTTGCACAACTTTACGGACTCGTTCATTCGTGGCTGTATTCACGTTTATTGCGCTGTTCAGATTAATCTCGATGTTTGCGGTTTTCTGGAGCGCAACGCGAAGCTCGACGTGATTCAGAGGCAATATATTAACTTAACATTAACTAAGACACATCGAGGCGGATCATCTGGGAAATGATGGTCTAAAATTAACTGGATCAGACAAATTCTGAGGTTTGTCTGCTTATTTCCAAGCCCAAAAAGCGCAGACCGCGACTCATTAAATTTGCAAGCGACTTTAGAAAGAAAAAACGAGCCCAAAGCCGCAATAAACGGAATTGGCGACCGAAACTCAAAATACTTCCTTTTCAGCAACAAAATGCGCATCTCCCTCCATTGTTTCTGTCGCTGCTGACAGTGTCGCATAGAAACTGCGGTTACTCCCCAAGACGCGTAGAGGAAATAAAATTACAAAAGAAAATAGTAACGCAAAGTGGTTTCGATAAGTAACTGTAGTCTGACTACCTGATCTGAAATAGAAACGCGTTAGATTACTGGTTACTGAAAACAGTGGTCGCTGTCTGCCTCCCACCTCGCCTGAAACCCTCTGTTCTCAGCGTCCATCTTACGTTTAGCCAATTTTGAGGAGGGGGTACCTGAAAGTTGATCACTGCTCTGATTGCTGATGAACAATGAAGCCGCTCGTGCGGTGCTGTGACTTCGCGGGCTACCCTTGCATTGTGGGAAATGTAGTGTTGGTGCGTGCAAATCGCCAGCGGGCCGCTGTGGCCTTCGGGCCCGTTCTAATAGTAATTAAATATCATCCAGGGGGCCGCATCCGGCCCGCGGGCCTTGACTTTGACATATGTGATCTACAATGTACCCATGATTGCAGAAAATATATTTTCATAATTTAAAAATATGTATATACTGTATATATGAACTAAAACATGTACCAATAGTGGTAATTTACAGTACAGGTTAAATATTAGCAAATGAGAGAGTATGAATGCAGTGCAACAGATTTCACATTTGTAAAACTGTAAGCTGTTTTAAACCAAACTTCTTAAAATGTTTGTTCTTCCAATTGTGCAATCTTTACATATGTTTGCTGCTGCTACATTCTTAAAGTAACTTGATCTTACTCTAAGAAGAAGCAAAGAATGAACATTTATTACAAAGGGTTTGTACTATATTGTGTCGCTGGCTATGGCAGCCTTTCCTACAAAAGAAAGGGTTGCCATAGCTGTTTGGAACGATATTTGAAAAGAACTATAGGGGCTGCCGTATACTGCACCACTGGTCTAAGAGGTGATATGGAGAGTCTTTATGCTGTGTTCACTGCTTTTTACAATAAGCAGTCTGCAGACATATCTGGGCTTCAGAATATCCCTACTGGGGGATCAGACTGTGGTTTCTGAGAGACACAACATGGCACAGTGAAACTTGTCATGTTGAAAGGTTGGCAGGAAACATGAACCCAGACCAGCATCCTTGATCGTGATTGAAAATGACAAGACATTTAAACCCTAAACTGCAAGCGTTTGAGTCCTGTTGACTTTTAAGCAAATGCCTCATGTTGCATGAAAAAAAAAAAAAAAGATAAAAGCTGTGCTGCTTACTTTTTTCATCAATTAGTTTGTTTTGGAAATTAAAACTGAGCGGTAGGACATTAATAAAGTGATCATGGCCATCCTGGGTATTTAATTTTGTCTTCGGTTGAGATTCTTTGTTGCTTTCAAGGTTTTTACAGCCCTGCTAAATTAGTGTAGTGATCCCCTGCTTAAACTGCTCGTGTGCCTGGTATTACTTGTATCTGGGACATCTAGCATCTTCAGCTTGAAGCCTTAAGTCTTGCAGAATTTGCATCAGATCCCCACTTTTGGCATCGGATCAGAGCCTTGAGGGAGCATCAGAATATATTTTTGCTTTGAAGCTTTAAGGGCTGCACCAATCTGCCAGTTTAACGGATTGAATCGAGTTTTTCAGAGGTGCCACAAACAGAACTTTTTGCTGCGCTTGTTAAAAGGAAAAAGGTTTTGCTTTTCTATGTTTTTCTCTCACACTACTATAAGCTCATTTTTTCTCTCAATAGACAGAGACATATTCCTGAGAAACAAACAGGAGTTTGGAAACACCACATCTGTCTCAGTTCTACGTTTGGAAGTCACATTGGTGTGAAGTCAGAGCTGCATAGCTTAACACATAGCATGTTAAAATTAGAATCAACTGTCAAAGTTATGGATAGATTTTTTTTAAGAACACCATTTTAATGCAGTCAGCTTGAGCTCAAGAGATCCAAAATGGGAAAAAAAGTAATTTGTTCTTGTGATTGTAACAGTGCATGCTTTAACTTTTTTATAAGAACAAACTTTAATCCATCTTCCTGGGATTTTATGTGCTAGACCAGCACAAGGAAGTAAGCTATTCTGAAAGGGATTGAAAGTGATCATTTAAATAAAAATCTAAAACGTTTGACATATACATTGGTATTCTATCTATCAACAACTTTATAAAGCACAATAGTTGTATTTTGGATTGGAAAAAATCACTTGCAATAAAGTCACAGTTTTCATTTTAATGTAAATCTGAGTCTTTCCAAATGTCAGAAGAGAAAAAATGGTTATCATAGCATACTGTGTACCAAACGATTTGAACTAGGCTTAAAGTCCCAGGTGCTTTACCAGTTCTGATCCAAACTATAAAATATTTATGCTGACACCACAATTGTGTCTATTTGATTTATCTTCACAGAGAAATCTGAGACAGAAGCATTATCTCATGCATTCACCTGTCCGTGGTCAGCCCCGCCTCCCTTTCAGTTATAGATGAGAAATGCTCTAGAATAATCCCGGAGACAGTTTATTTTTTTTATGTATGAACTAGAGATATACTGTGATGTGGCTAAGAGAGTGTGGATCAAAGCAAAAAGTTTCCTCCAGACAAACACATGAAGGCTCTGCTGCAGAATCAACCACCAGAACAATTGCTGAGCCAAGGAAAGCAGCGTCAATTGATACTGAAGAGTGATCACAAAGCACACAGATGCAAGTGTTTAACTCTCACCTCATTTTGACATCTACAGCTACATTTCATGGACTTTCTCCAGTTTGGATTTAACTTTGTGATTGCCATTCATAGGAACTCTTCACCATACATTGTACTAAATGATGTGGATCAAAATTAAACTTAAATGAAAATTCAAGCAAATAATTCTATTCAATAATTTGTGGAATGCAGAAAAATGCTACAAAGACTGCAAAGGCATTAAAGTCAAAGTATAATAAAGCATTTTTACAACAGCAAGAGGAGTAATGCTGGGAACATTCCCCTCCCCTAATGTTCCAATAATTTAAGATAATGCCCCAGTATGCACTGCAAAATGAACTCTGCTGCGCTCTCATAAACACCAAGAAATATCCTCTGAACTCCACACACATACAAACACATGAAACCTTTATGAGATGTTCCTGAGAGCCCTGAGAGCCGAATCCTGCCTACTTCATCCTGCAAGCAGCTGGAGGCTTTTTTTCTGAAGGGAAGGTCAAACATTCCTCGCTACTCATGGTGCAAACAGTCCTTCAGCTGTAAGGCAACATTCAGAGAACTGAGTCTGATCTTACAAAAAATAATTCCAATGATTTCTTTCTGGATACTCATTCTCTTTGAGTTTTTCATGTAATAAAAATAATTTGATAAAAAACTAACAATCAGTACAAACTAAAGAAGATCTAAGTAAACAGACTATTGATCGAACAAAATAATAAATATTCACTTCTTTGTAGTCCTGTTCAAATAGAAAAGTATTGGTAAGCTAATAATTTTGTTCTTGGTTATGTATGCAATTTGTTTTTCTCTTGTCTTACTGATTACTTGTTTTCTTGTTTTTAAAATCCAGACTGAAATAAGTACGGTAATGGAAAATTAATGAAATAGGAATAAAATTAAAAAATCATCTCACAGCAAATTTCTTTCAACTCCAGCACAAATGCAACAAATTACATCTGAAATGACTCCTCAAGACCCTTTTACATAAAATATAAATAGTTTATATGCATGGGTTAAAATCTCAGCAGCACCTATGCAAGAGGGCTGTGTGATTATGAGGACATCAAGTCCAAATTCTGCAGCCGCTTTGCAAGCTTAATCCATGTCATTACACCTACTTTCTTGTCTCACTCTAGTGACAGGATAAAAAACAGAGTAGGTGTAGTAACAAGTTCTGCTTGGTTCTTGCCAAAGTTTTACCATCCTTAATTACATTTAATCACTTGTCGTTGGGATCCATATGTTGTTGGATCCATATGTTATTTATTTATAGTCACAGACCTGCAGATAAAAAAAATAAAAATTACAAGCATAAAAGCAAAGGGAAACTATTTGCACGTTGAAGCATCTGTTCAGTCCTCTATAAATTATGAAGCACCTTACAAAATCTATCCTAAATTTCTAGCAAACATCCCTAATATTTTCAATGTTAGCTTTAATACAGTATTTTAAAAGATAGTTTTCTTCTTTTGACCCCCATGAAGCAGCATTAGAGGAATTTGTATGGTCTGCATGGTGGGGCAATGATTAGCACTATTGCTTTTCAGCAAGAAGAACCTGGCTTCGAATCTCACCCTGGGGTGTTTCTGAATAGCATTTGCATGGGTTCTCGCCATGCATGAGTGGGTTCCTCCCCTCGTCCAAACATATGACTGTTAGGTTGAAAAATACCCTTAGGAACGACTGTGTGTGCATAAGTTGTAGTTTGTTGTGTGTCTCTGTGATGCCCTGTGATCAACTGGCAGCCTGTTAAGTGAGAACCCTGATTCCCCCCTATGTTTACTGGAGATAGGCACCAGACACTCCTTCACCATGTAAAGAAAAGTAGGTATATATAACAGATTAATATAACATTGATAAATTATGTTTGTTTGTCCATGCAGTAGACATGAAAATGTTGTACACTTGTGAAGTGGAAAGAAAAGGACACACGACTTTCAAAAGAAACCTGGTGATGTGATGTGCATCCATAGTGCATCTCCCTATTTACTCTGATACACCAAAATAAAATTTTGTCCAACCAATTTCTCCAGATGTCGCCTAAAGAGTAAACTATCTATCTGTGCATAATTTCAATTAAATTATATCCCAATCTCTCAACATCTTGCAGATTACTGTTCAGTCCATCATCTGCAAAATGATAAAGTCTGGCAGAGGTGCAAACTTACCAAGGCAAATACTGAGAGGCTGTTACCAACACTGGTAAGAGGTTACCCTACCAACACTGTGCTACTTCAAATGAGCTCCGTTTAGTGAATGTGATAACACAAACTGCAGCGGGGCAGATTTTTTTTTAAAATGCAGAAACAATTTTATGACCTAAAAAGCTTAGCAGGAGCTTAATGTCACCCATGTGCTCTGTTAATTTCTAGAAAAAACTCCATCTCTGTTTCATGCTACATAATAAACTAAGCAGGAAACATAGAAATACAACATAACATAGAAAGAAAAAAAAAATCAGTTTTCACACTTTGAGCAGATTTAAAAGAGCATTGCAATAGCAGGAACAGGACAGGATTAATCATGGAAGCAGCCATGAGGCTCATGGCAACCCTGGAGGAGCTGGAACAGCTCATGATAAAATCTAATAACAAAATTATTGCTCTTCTTTGAAAGCACTTCTTGCATGATATGTTACAGAAAAATCCGTAACATTATTGTAGTACTAAACAATTTTGTAGGTAAAAAAAATTTTGTATTTTTAAACCTTTTCTCAGATGACACCTTGTCTAAGAACTACATACAATAAAAAACACAGAAATAAACTTTCCATGTCAAAGATGTCTTGGTTATGGACGGTCTGCTGATTTTATGTGTCCTATTCCGTTATAATGTAACCTTTATGCAGACCATATTGTTGGATTTACTTGTTAAAAGGAAATTGTCCTGGCCATGTTTCACACAAAGAAAGTATCACTAACCCACAATGAAAATCTGTCTTTGTACTTTTTGCTTTTTAGGTCATGAATGGAAGCCACACTCTATCCGCATTATTGTGAATGGCATGTCACTCAGTGAAGATAATTTTCTGTAGGTACGTTGACAAAGAAAACACAAAATAACCTTAATGTGAACATCAGTACACAGAACAGTGAACCTCCAATGCTGATGAATAATTAAATATCTAGTGCTTATGATTCTTTTCATCCTTTAGTGCATTTTTTTATTCTTGCTCTACGATATAAACCCATTTGTTGAAGTGCTGCACTGCTGAATGAACATAATCGCTAATAACCTTGCAAACACTGGACATCCATGGACATCTTTTTAAGGCTTTTTGCGGTTCTCGCTCCTTTTCTTCATCAAGCCCATAAAAATGTACCTTTTTAGTCTATAACTTATTTCCAATTTTAGCCTAAACAGCGATTATGAAAGTGCCACCTGGTGATCTTATTTGAGTGAATCCACCAACCTTTTAACCACATGTAGACATCAGTCAATGTCTTTCTAGAGATATCTTTTCACCTTGAACTTTTTAACCTCAATTTTATATTGCTTAGGAAAAATGCAGCATAGGTTTGTCTATTCAATCTTAATTTGCAAAGGGGGAAACGGGGTAGCTAATATATAGATATTTTTTTGTGGGCTCTAGTGTCCCTTATTTGACAGTAGGCTGACAGGAAGGGGATAAGGAGAGAGGGGAAGACATGCAGCAAATATTGCCGGGTCTGGGAGTCGAACCCGCAATGGCCGCGTTGAGGACTCAAGGCCTCCAAATGTGGGTTGCGCTATCCCCTACGCCACCACAGCATGCCCCTTTTTGTTGGAATTTTAAGTTTTTACAAGCTAATATTAAAAATAATTGTTTTTAAGTCTTTTTTAGTTTGTCTTTAGTTCTAATACTGGAACCACAAAGGCAATGTTCACACAGCAGGCAAATGAGACCCAAATCCGACTTTTTTGTTGAAATAAAAACATCGTCTCCAATTGCTTTCAAAGTGTCTCCCGCCAGAACGGTCATGTTGCATTTAATCTGTCTTTTACGACCCTGATGTGAGTCATGCATCATGATTTTGCATCAGAAGAAACCAGGCTGAATGGCAATGGTGGACACTGTGCAGCAGTTCTTACCTGGGAACTGCATGGGATAATGATGCAACACACATAACACATAGAAATCCAAAAATACATGACCAGTTACATAATTTAATGCTGAACAGCAATCACTAAGGGTAACAAATAAATAATGAACTCACAGAATAATTTAAATAGTGAAGTACAACCAATTTTAAATAAACAAAAAAACAGTTTCACCTACTGTATCAACAATGTGAAACAGATTTGTGAAGTGTGCGTTGTTTGAATCCAGCATACTCCGACATGCTGCAGGAATCAGAAATGATTAATAAAGGACTAACAGCTTTAATTAGCTGTCAGCATGGAGTCTGAGGTTGTGAATCCCCCTCCCACTAATAGGACACCTTTCCTTTTTCTCCTGATCCTGCCTCTCCTCTCTTATGGCTCTAATGCTGTCTGTTTTTACTGTGATCTCTTTTTGCTCTCTTATTTTAGTCTACTCTCTGTCTGTGATACCGTCACCGTGGAAAATTGAGGGAGGCATTTCAAGGTTGTTGCAAACTTTGATCATCACACTGTGCCCCCTCATAGGAAACATGAAATGTTAAATCAACAGAGCTCATCTGCAGTGCACACTTTGAGACCTCATGTGTCGTGAGAATGGATAGCGTGATGAGGAAATGCAAAGCTGCAATGATACAAACTTCAACACAGCTCCCAGGAGATCCTCTTTCCACTCTTTGAACGATTTGGATGTTTGAGCTAGAGAACATTGCCTGACACTAGAGTCTAATCCAGTCAGAGAGAAAAAGGGAGTTTTCAGATTGGAGATTTCACCAAGAGGGTAAGAGGAGGGGAAAGTAATTAGTCGAGTCACTTCAGGTGGCATTCATAGGTCTCGCTTTTCAAGATAAAAAAGAAAAAAAAAATAAGGCCTGGGTTAATTTTGGACTGCTTTGACTTACTATGACAATTGAAAACAACTTTTGTTCTGATTAATGAAACATGATTACATTTAAACAAAATAATATTGTAAATTATAATCAAAGGTTACACAGAATAAAAAAAAACATTATTTCCAGTTTTCTTTTCAGTTTCCCTCAGATTTGTTCAGAATGAACCTGATTCTTATACTTTAAAAGAACTGATATCCAAATTCAAATCTAAGTGTATTCCAAAAACTTTGAGACAAAGGCAATTAAATAGAAAAGTCCTTGGAACCATTCCTATTTAATTGCTTACTTTGTCCCGACAGTACAGGTGAAGTTTTCTTGACATCTGTCAGAGGGCTAATAGGCTAAAATTACCTGTCACTCTTCCTGTCTTATTACAACATAAGGAAAACTAATTGCATTTGCATTGCAAATTAACGTTTGACCAAACATAGAGCACCTGAGTCACTTGTGATGTTTATCTAATCCTCAATCAGAAAGGGAGTGTGACTTATGTGTGTTTAAACACTTATTTTCTTGTCAGAATTAAGTTGAAAAAGAGGTTTGAGTTAGCCACAATTTTAGTAAACCTTGTAAAGCTATTAATTTTGAGCTTCATCAGGAACTTTCCCTAATTTGGGTTTGCCAAATAGAAGGCCAGAGCTACGCTTTGATGGTGTCAATACATTTAGCATTTGACATGCAGCTTAAAGTCTACAAAAATATGCTCAATTTGGAGGTGTATATGTTTCTCCCTATAGCTCCACTGGTAGTAGTACATATGCTACCCTTTACATTTAAATATGTTAAGCATAGCCAGCAAAGTGGAATGATGCCATATGCATAGAAGCTATGGTGCCAAAATCAATTTGACCTGTTGTTAGAAAAAAAAATTACATTTTCTAATTCATCTGATATTTGTCCAATTTGGAGATGTCCACACTTTTAATTAGGTGTAGCAAGATTGCTTTGAAGCTTGAGGAACCATGGTGAGTCTTTTGGATTCTTTGATAACAAAGTCATAAGATCTTACACAGTATATGGGCCATACATCATGGATACACTACCACTGTAGCTTACAGGTTGTTTACGTTGCACCTCAGACCGAGATATAATCCCACCACAATCTCAGAATGTAGGTTTTGTTCATATTAGGGGAACACCTATATCCCATCAAATATGGGATATAGGTGCACTTCAGAAGACATCTCTAAAATTCTGCAGAAACTATCGACGTTCTGGTTGATTTTTGCTGCTTTGGTGTAAAAGGGTTATTAGCCCTCAGCAGAAGCAGGGCACAAGAAAAAAGAAAAATCTGAAAGCAAAAATATTAACCGGGAGTTACATTGGGAAATAAAAGCTCAAAGTCACTCATGGTAATGGGATGTGGCAACACTGTTGGGGGTAGTGGAGGTTGAAGCACAGTCATTGCACATTTAACCTCTCAGAGGGTCGTCACCCCTGTAAAACTGTGATATCACCCAAAGACAGACACGTTGCGTATCATGGGGTTGTACATGTTTCGTCTTCTGGGTCAAGAGTTTGAGCCTCAGTGACTCTTAGTAAAGCTCAAACATTTATTCAGCACTTTCGACAATAGAAAAGTTCTTCAAAGATTTTTAGGTGTCACCACACAGCTCATGAACAGAGAGAGCTGTTCTACTTCTTTCTCCGTCTTATGTGACAAGCTCTTTGAAAGCTTTGCCCTAAAAGACTTGAAAAAGCATGAAGCTCAGTTCCAAACATTTTTGTCTTGTACGTTTTGAGAAAGGTGAGAAGGGATGTGACATCAACGGCTCTCAAAGAACACTTTCAGAGGTGAGAAAAGCAGGAGATGTAGTGCTACTTCACCCAACCAGATCCACAGGGAAATGTAATTGTGAGCATATTAGCTCCCTGCTTGTCTAGCTATTACTGCTGCCATATGTTAGCATGCTAATGACCAGAGATCCAGGTCAATAATGTTGTCCAACAGAAGCCTAAAAGAAGTGGCCTTCTGTTACTCTCACAGCATTTTAAGCAAGCAGTAGTCCTATTCCTGTGAGGATATGGTTTCCCCAAGCAAATGCTAAGGCAGACAGAATCGGATGAAACATCGAAGTTTTTAAAAAGGTTTTTGGTCTCTGTGGACATGAGAGCAGATGCTGAATGCTTGTTCCATGATTTATATCAAGGAAGGAACCCCTCTGAGGATTAACAAAGTTCGTAATTTGAAAACAGAAGCACAGGCAAGGTGCTGTTTCTCCAGAGATACCTCCAGCTTATGACAAACAACCCTTTTTCAAACATTTACTCACAACCATGTGTTTACTATGAATCCTTTTTATTAAAACATTGTCCTTAAAAAATTTATTTCCACTCCATTAACAAATGTACTACGGTGTGCTTTAAATATTCTGTGAGCCCTGTAGAGGATTTATGTTCCTTCTTTCTGGATACCTTTGATTCAACATGGTATAATGAGAGAGTATGTTACACAAAGCTACAACACAACTTTAGTTAATGCCCTTAAGACTTATAGATGAGGGGGAAAAAAATTCATCCTTCAAAATATAAAAAAACACAACTTGAGTTGAAATAACTTTAAAATGAACAAAAGTTTATTAGCAAATCTTTCTGTTTATGACAAATCTGACTTTTCTTTTGATTAAAAATTTCTTATCAAACATTTTAAAATGATAAGGATAAAAAGATGTCCTTAGCATTATTAATTAATTTTCTTAATCTGAGATTGTGTAGTAGCACCAATCATCAATCACTGCCAACAAGCAATCACTTCTGTGATTAATTTAAATATCCCAATTTGTGAGCAGTTAGACCCTTTTTGGATGTCTAACTTATTTTTTATGGTTCAGAATCTATTAAACAAGCTTTTCTTTCACTGCTTGCTAATTCTTTCTTGAAAGGCTAGTAAACACATCATTCTACTTTTGTTGTAATACAGTCATGCTGTATTATTCACAAAAGAGTAACAGCCTTAATGTTTGGTATTTTATATTATGTTGCATTCACTCTTAAAAAAATGTACCAACAACAAAAATACAAATAAAATGCAACAGCAAAACATATAATCACAAAAGATTGGGCTTTTAAATTCAGGCCCATATAATTCTAACAAAGGAAATTTTCTATTTTTGTTGTTGATTAAAGGGACTAAAAGCAGCAGCCAAATGATGTGGTTGGTTTCAGCTACAATGTTGTGGTACATCAAAGTTAATTGCTTGTTTTCACCAGTGCCTGGCTGAAATTGTTCCGTGACAGAAGGTTAATTCAGAAATGGACTGCCTGTCACAGCCTTGCTAAACCTTAGGGATCTAATAGAAGTATAATTCACCAGTAGTTCTTTTCACATATTTTATTTGTTTTGTTAAAATATGTGGAGAACATACAGCATCTGGGGAAAGTTATTCACAAAAGTGGTTTGCATATTTTTCTTTTCATATTGCTGTAAATTCAGCTTATGGAATGGATCTAGTTCTAGAGCGTCTATTTTATGTTGGTTGCTTTTACAGAGTCACGTCACAAATAAAATAACATTCAGAGCTGTGGTTTCAAAGTGAGGATTAGTCTTACCCACAAAAAACAAACAAAAAAATAACTCTTGTAGCAAACAGCACTTTTCTTTGCTTTAAGACCAATTCTGGACAGTCAGCAGCTCCATGCCAGTAGTTTTCTGACAGTACAATCCTGTTGTGTTTCTCTTTCCTCTTCCATTCTGTTCATCAATCCTCTGTGAAGCTTTTCACAAGTGAACTCTCCATCATGTAGACTTGAAAACTGGCTCAGAGGTTATCTGCTTAGCTGTTTTCCACTCCAAGAAAGAGATGAAAAGAGACACTGGTAGCATTAACCATGAAGGGTTCTTTTATCTAATATAAAAATACTCCTGTATCAGTGTTTTTTTTTTGTTTTTGTTTTTTTTTCTGGTGTGGTTTGTGTCTTCTGAAATCCCCAGTTGTTGGCTATTCACACTGAGCCAAATTTTGCTGGATGTTTTTTCCAGATAAGTGGTATTTTTCCTTTCTACTGTTGATACATGCATGCTTCACATCTTATCATGTATTTTAGAACCAAACTATGAATGCACATAAAAATAACTTGCCCTAGAATCACCATGTGATCAAAGTCCACACATAAAAAGAATTGACTTAACACATTTATCAACACATGCTAGTCATATGTGATGCACAGAACACATCAGATTTTACCTTTCACATTGAAAAACTGCTTTCCTCCTAAAAATCACCTAAATACTATAGTCTTAATGGACGTGTCATTAAACACAGCCATTCAACAACTGAGAATATTAGCAGGAAGGTATAAACATTTAATTTCTTTTAAAATATTCCCCTTAGATATAGAGGTACCTTCAAAGTATGTTTTTTATTTTAATTTAATTAAGACTTTAGAAAGTATGCCTTAGATTAATTGTTCATAAAATTAATACTTGATTATGCTGATGGTTAGTTCAAGTGTTTTTACTTAATATTCATAAATACGATTAATAAGTGTGACTGATTAAATTCATTTTAATCTAGGATTTATGTAAATCTTCAAATTTGTTTACATTTTCAATGAAGTTTGTTCAAAGGGAACGTAAAGAATCTTTCAAGTTAGGTTGACCGAAGAGAAAGGAGATTCATTTTGATAGATTAATGAGGTAAATTGTAAGACTGGGAACAAAAAAATGGCTAGCATTTCAACTTTTTATATTGCATTTTAAAACATGCTTCTTGTTACATGATGAGAAAATCAAATTATTAAAAATCACAAGACAAGGGTCTTAAAGTCTACCCAATAATTCTAAGCCTTCTGCTTCTTTTATTTTAAAAGCAAGATTTTCTCTTAAAGATTTATTTAATCAATATCGCTGGTATGCTCAACTAAATGTTTCCATAGATGTAGCTGGCAGAAAAGCTTAAACCTGAATCTGTGGTAGCACTCATTCACTATCCATTGCTGCTTTAAGTGTAATTGATTTTTAAAAATTAAAAATCAATACAATTTCTTTTAGCATTCAGCAATTGACAGTAAACAAGAAAAAAAAAACTGGTTTGTTTTACTTTATGTTCTGGAGTAAAAATGTCTAATCCTTTGCTTGTCTATGTTAAATTGAAGCTTTGCTGAATCACAAAATATTGATTGAACAATCAAATTATTTTATTTCAGCTTATGTAGTTTATTGATTGTCTGAGAGGCAAGGATGCAACCTGGACAAATGCCTGACACATAAAAAAAAACATCGCTTTCCAAAGTGTTAGTTCCATGAGGCATCCTGCTTGGCTGAGCAAATTTTGTTTTTGTCTGCCACGAAACGGTTGATCAATGCAGTCGCTGAGATCCTACACTTCAGTAAAAAGTGAGAAGTAAGGAACAAATAACAGCAGGCTGGATGCTTAAGGACAAGAAAAGCCATTAGGAGTTCAGAATTACAAAGCGATCTTTCTTGAAAGAGGCGAAGAACAATGCTTGCAGCTTTTTCGCTTTTGTCACTGTGCCTGCCTCCACTCAAACGCTCTGCATTTCAGTAGGCCATTAATTAAGCTCCAAAGAACAACAAAGGACAAGTTCGGCAATGAAATTCAACACATTTACAGCAGATTGCTGCTAAATTTGGATTTCCACCCATCTGATTATTCTGTATTTAATAACACACGGTTGCTTGACACAGGCAGGGGTCCTTTTTCTCCCCCTGCTGTGTTTTTCAAAAACTGAACATGTCTGATTATGCCTATTATGTCAGGAAACCTAGTATGATCACCGTGGTGTGGAAACCTTTCCAACCCTCCCAACAGCTACATCGTGGTCCTTTATTGGGAACGCCACAGATGGAAAAGGGTTTTTTTTCCCCCCCCTCTGTAGTAATTAGAGCTTTTCAGAAATGTGGCCCAGTCTTTAAAGAGAATGTTTCTTAATTGCTACCTTTTGTTGCGACATTGCTGCTGTTTGAAAGGATAATAACAGCTGGTCAAAGTAATTGTTGCTTTATGAATTCATTTGCACTGAAACCCTCCCTCTAGAAACTGGTTATTGTTGTGCACTCAAAAGATGTTGCATCTCATTACACAGATGCTGCAGAATTATGTGAATGACAAACAAATATGTTAATATCCTCTAGGAAGAACATCTGCAGGAATCACTTGCAAAAAAAAAAGAAAGGAAAAAACAATCATATCTTAAATAATCCTGGTTATGTTGAAATGGATGCAGTGATCACCACAGCCTTGTTTATAAGATTTCCCTAGTCTAAAAGCAAGGACACACCTATTTCTTGCTTTCTCATAGTGATAACAGATATTGAATACATTAAACATTTTTTTATTTATTTTTTGTCTCCTGCCACTCGTGTCAGAGCCACATAGATAATGAGTCTGAATGCCTTTGCTAGTCTTGCGGTGACCATGTTCTTCTCACCCAAAAGAGGGAAACATGACCTGAGCGTTTCATTTGATTTGCACTTTTAAAAACTATAATGAACACAATGGTTTTCTCCTACCCTTGGAATAAATAACTCCAGCCACATCTTCATTGAAAGACTTAATGACAGCAGGCACAATAAGTTTTTCTGGTCCTACAAAAGATGAAGCTGCTGCTGCTGCAGAAACAAAAAGCTCACTTTAGCATTTGTTTCTGCACATTTATTGCAGTATGTACAGTAGCTCCAGCTGTGTGGAAAACACAAAATATGTTTTCCCCAGTTAAATAAACCTGAGCGCTTTCCTTGAATGTTAGGAAGCTCAAAATTAATGATTCGCTTTTCAGTGGTACTCAACACAGATAGTCAGACAGAAAACTGCAGAATTCAATGCAATCTCTTTAGATTGCATCCAAAGGGACATCCAAATTGTTTACAAAATTTGAGATTCATTATAAAGACAAAACTAATAATACAGTTTTTAGATTGAGCATGGAAGAATCAACTTATTTTTATTAAATGGACCGCAAAAAATATGGGTAAACAGATTGCTGGGGGAACTTTATATAAAATGATAAAAGAAGGTATTGAAAGATGTTTTTAGTCAGGGACTTAAAGACACAAGAGCCTTGATTTAACAGTGATACCCCATTGCCCCATTTCTTTTTTTTTTTTTTTTTCTGAAAAATGTAGATATCATAAAACTTCTCATTTTAAGTCCATAATAACTATAGGACTCAACGGAACATGTTTGAATTGTACTTGAGAGAATATTTTCTCTTAAGTTCTGGGTCTGAATGTGTCTATAAATGATCATCTCAAGCTTTATACAAATGCAATAGATAGAAGACAAAAGTTCGTCTATTTTAGTCAGAGCATCACTGTGGTTCTTTCAATAGATGCACGTAGCGTCCTTTGAGAAATGTATGTTTTCCTGATTCTGATTGTTCCTAGTGAAAACCCTTCTCACTCCCCAGTCCACCTCACACATACACAGGCATAACGTCACAAAAAACATTTCTTTACATGTAGATACATTCAGGAGGTGAGCTTTTACACTGACTCAGTGCCTAATCAACATCTAGGGAGAGAGTTCTGGCTCATTAAACAGGCTCTTTGTGCCGGCATTAATAATGCAGAGGCAATGTGAGAGCCATGATGTGCTCAAAGACCTGCCATCTTGTTAATTCACTGTTAATCATGCAGGATAACAGAACAACCTCGAGGGCTGTTGACCACTTCTCTTTAGAGTCTGGGGTCAGAAAAACCACCAGTGCTTGGCTCAGACCCTCTTTTAATCCACCGACTTATAATATAGTGGGACCTTATACCCTCTGGTAATGGAAGCACTCACATGTAACATTTTATTTTTTGTGCAGTTAAGATTTGTCAATTAAATCACTTCATTATTTATATTCAACCTGTTTTTGTTTCAAACAACTGCTGCCTTCTCTATAGTTACAAATGTCATGTGACTTAAAAATAAACTGACAATTACTAAAGCTTTATTCCCTTTCTCTAATTTCCAAATGTATCTTGTGAAGACGAGAGAAGGGTAAGAAGAAATTGTGAGTGTTAAGAAAGCGACCTGAATTAAGCTTGCCACAGTTTTCTTCTGCACCTACACAAGCATTAACACATTTTATCTGAGCACATTTCTCTCACTTGGGGATAGACAGCAAATTTGAAGGATTTTTGGACTTGCTTCAGTTCCTTTTTCCCTCCCACCTGCTTCTTAAACTGAAATCAATGTTCCAGTCTTTACAGTCTCTCTGTAGATTACCTCAACCAGAGGAGAGTTTACTATATCAGGAGTCACCAGACTCGTATTTTGGTCTTGCAGTAGCAGCTACGGGATACTCCATTACTAACTCGACCTCCCTCAGGATGGATAATCCCGAGTAAACCCCCTAGATTCTGTGATTAATGATACGGTCTAGTGGCTTTGACCCTTGTTCCCGCACTGTGATGCCTTGTGTTGAGCCCAGGGAGCTTTGAAAGGCTGTTCATGGTGGGAACCTGTACAGTTATACAAAAAACCCACTGGCAAACAGACAGAATGTGTCTTAGCACAGGGATTAGTGTGGAAAACATAGAGCAAGCAGGGGCAACAGTTTGACAGATTTTTGTTGCCTTTCAGATTCATTGAATCATTGTGTTAATTACTTAAAAAACTTTGATTGAAATAATACACTTACCATTAAATAATTGACATTCCATTTCACATCAGTCTGGTTCTTCAAGATTCAGTACCAGGTTTCAGTTTTTAACGGTGCATTGTCTTTGCTCTCAGGGGCCAGATTTTCTGAGTTCCCATTGGGAAAAAATATCAAGAGCAGCATTTGAACGGGAATTTCTTCTAAGAATGTTGAAGCTCCTTAGGGAGAACAGAGCTTTGTATCTAATGTGGCTGCCACACTTATAGTAGAAAGTAAAAGTTACAAATATTAAGCCATTCATTAGCATTTTTGATGGTTTGTATGTAAAATGATGGCCTTATTTGAGAACATATTGAACACACAAACATTATTAGCTTGCTCTGCTCCCATGTGCTGTACCAAAAGTAAAAGTAAATCTCACAGTTTTCTGATCTACAATGAGAACATTTTCAGCTTTGCTGTGATGTCATTCCCAGCTCCTTTCTCCGACTTCTGAGAAAAATCAAAAAATGAATCCGACCTGGAATTGTCAAAGTGTGGAACCTCTCAGGGATGACTCTCTTTTATTGGTGTTCTTTATCCTTTCATTTTTTTGACAGTGGAATAGTTTAATGCAAAACTAACATTTAGTCTTCTATAGTTTCAAGACTTTCGTGTATCACACAATTAGAAACTTTTATTTTGCTTCATGCAGTTTTAGGTCCAGTTACCATAGGTGACTTTGCCCAAATCATGTTAATGCTTCCTCAATGATGACTGAACATATTACATACAACACCATTTTGCATATCTATTGACACAAGAAAATAAAGAATAATCACAGAAATTAGGTAAATTTGAAAGAACTTTGTGGGTCCCGGCTTTTTAAATACCCTTTGATTTGATTCAAATTAAACTTCATGTATCGTTTTTTCTTGGTGAAAGAGTGGACTGAAAAAAAACAACAACATTTGGAGTCAAAAGTTTGAGAACCACTAGTTGAGAGTAAAGTCCAACATTGAAGGTTGAAGGTTATAAGTACCAATCCACAGTCAAAATCAAGTGTGTGGTGCTATTGATGTAAACAAGTAAGCAGCCATTAATTATGTGGATCATGTAGTTGTTGAAAACTTCACACCAATTTTTGTCTGGAATGTTTATTCCTTGTCAATGCTGACAAATATTAAAAAACAACAACTTTATTTGCTGTTTTTAGCCTCTCCATCTGATTCAAAGTCAGAAAATATGAGCTTAATATAATATTTCAGTGTTGACAAAGAATTCGAGCAATGATGAGTAACAAATTACATCACCTTGACTACAAAGCAAATTAAAAACTAATCCATTTTTACCAGGTTTTCTCAACAATAGATTGTTTGGCATAAATAAATCTAACCCAGTTACAAATGCTGCAAGCATATTCCTTTGAAAGTTTTTTTTTTATTCTTCAAGGTTTTACTTTCAGACTTGATGAAAGCAGTGAGTCAAAGGCCAAAAGTCCGGTAAGGCTTCTCAGTGACAAACAGAGAAAGCACAAGGTCACTGTACAGCCCCCAGCTGTTATGGTCGCAACTATGAGAATGTGCGGCAAGGCGTAGGTGAGAACCCATGTATTCAAAAAGTAGAAACATTTTATCTTTCAAAATAAAGTGAAGCCATTAAGTGAGACCTGTAACTGTATAAAGAAAATAAGCACTATTAGACTTGACAATATTTTACTCTTAAAGTACATTTCTAATTGAGGATGCAGATATAAAATTTATGGCAGATGCTAGTACTAACCTAAATAATCCACATGTCGTTTTATGAGATGTTTTTGATACTTGGTAGTAAACCACTCTTCACTTTAGGGTCATTGTTTTGCTTATTCTTACAATATCCCTGCACATTTTTCCTTTCATCCTTCCATTATTGCATATAAAATTAGCTAGTACCATATTTACAACCCAGGAGTATAACAATCTGAGCTTCAGACTTGACAGTTGGTATAGAGTTGATAGGCAGTGCCATTCCCCCTTCTTAGGTTGTGTTTGCAGTGACATCCATTGAGTTCACTTTTGGTCTTATCTGACCTTATTGCATTCTCACAGTCTCTCAGTGACTTTTCCAAAAAAAATCATGTACAAACTTTAATCAAGCTGAGCCTTCAGCTCACTCTTGAGACCATGGAGGTTTGGTGCATTACTTACTGTTTTACAGAAGATTTGTACTCACCAATTCCAAGTCTTTCTAAAACTATGACTTGTTGAGAAAACTGTTCTGCAAATTCTTGGAGAATTTCAGACATCTTTAGAGGAATTCCTGATCATAGATGAAATACTGCTTAGACTACTCTTCCTAGTGAATAAAAAAAACAAACAAAAAAACTTTTCATAGACCACCACAGACTGCCAGTGGAAATATTAATTCCCACTGGAAATATTAAGCAGGATAAATTCCTAAAAACTGATGTTTTATTACTTCTTTTTGTCATGTTTTTACTTTACATTATTACAGATAGCTTAATTATCAACTTATTATTGGTGTGGTTTAACTTTGATAATATTGGCATATGGTGTGTATTTTATGCCCACAGCCCTGTCACTTAGAAAAAGATGAACAGGTTTAATGCTTGTTTTCCCTACTGTATCATGCCTTTCAGTAATTAGCAATCAAGCAAGCATAAAGCAAGTGATATCTGAATCTGATAAATGATGCATGTTGCCGGTTTGACATCACCTATTCATGGCATTGTGAAATTTTAAATGTTACAATAAAAGTTTTAAAAGTTAGATTTTTAAATAATTAATTTGGAAAGACTTTAAGATTTACAACCTCCACCAGGAACCAAAAAATATGGTTTTGGCACAGAAAATTGGAATTACACAGAAAATATCTCAGAAAATCTTAGTTTCTGAGATAATTTCATTGACCTAAAACCAAGAAACTAACATTACCTCAGCATTACCAGAAATGTCAATTTACACAGCATCCAAATGAAGCTGAATGAGTCATTTATTTTCCACCCAAATCTGGTAATGCTTTGAGGCATTAAAATGCTCACCCAAGTCTCTTTAGATTACACCAAAGTCTGGAGTATTCTAATAAAGCCTGTGTCATTTCAATGCCTATTTGCTCTAAAATGGAAAAACGTTAACATGCTACTTGTTTCAAGAGTCATCATTTCACTCTTGAGCAGCTAATCTACTAAATGTGTTGAGTTTGCTGCAGAGTTGGACCAGAAAGCAGCAGCGCACTGAATCTGTTTCAAACACAGATTCAGTGCTAAACCCATCAGACAGCACCTGATGGGCTTAGCAATCAGCTCCTGTCCTCTCATCCAGAACCAAATGATAAGTTCAGCACAAGAAGACAAAAGCACTGCAGGGCTGATCTTTAGCTCTGAACCAGTCAGTATACAGCTGTCTTACACGTTACAAAGTTAGACAAATCTTTTGCATGCTTTTTTACACTCTGTCTCAAAATCCTCTCAGATAAATCCCAGCAGTCCAATCAGACACCTATTCCCACTGAGGAGCAGCAAGTTAATGACCCTGTTTCTCATCTGGACTCATTCCTGTTTTTTCTCCGGTGTTGAGTGTTAATGCTTAATCTCCAGGGGAAGCTGTCAGCAGCATGATGAATGGGACCTGTAGTCTGGCTCTCAAAACCTGCATTAATTTTTAAGCACAATTACTTGAACAATTTTTTTAAATTCAGCAATGGAAGATGACTGTTGAGGTACATATAAATCCTGGCAACTCATACAGGGGATACCAGAAAAGGAATTGTTAAAATGTGGAAATTAAATTGGAATGAGAGCGATGGACATAAGTTTTCTTCACGGTTTCCGGGATTTCCAAGCTACAAATAGAGCTACGGCAGGGCTGCAATCCTGCACAACTGTGAGCTGTGGTTTGCAGTTAGTGTACTATTTATGGACTGTCTCATGTCCTTTGATCAGAGAATTAACAAGGCTCTTGAAAGGAACAATTATCGGGTCCCACAGCTCACTTAAATGACTGCCTTCCGCAAAGTTTGCTTGGTTCTGTGCTAAAAAGTATTTCACTGTCTGCTGTGGAGAATCCACTGAAAGAGACTGAGGGGAGAGATAAAGAAAGCTAAGGAGGCTATGATAGAGCAGCAATGGGTGAATAATTAATTAGGTTGTGTAATTGTACAAAGCCGAGATGCACATAACAAGCCTGTAAATATAGATCCTGCAAGCAGGGAGAAAGAAAGAGAGAAGAGAAATCATTTCAACATTCAAGTCTATCAAATGGCCGGGATTTTGAGGAGACCTTCCTTTTATCCCTGAGAAAATAATGTTGGGCAGCCAAAGACCTAGAAGTTTTGACACCATGTTTTAAGAGCACAGAGGCTATTCCGGAAGAACCCTGGAATCAAACATGCTTCCTGCTGAAAGTCACAAAGGAGCCACAAGGCTAAGCCCAGAGAATCTTCTAGGGGAGCATATCAACGGAGAAGACATACTTTTTATCTTGCTGCAGTCAGAGTAGGAGAACAATGAGTCATCTTTGTGCTTTAGCGCCGTTTGCTCTCTTTGATTTCATTTATCAAGCTGACAATGTACAAAAAGACCCATTAAGAACATCTAGCTCTTCTTAATATATTTCATGATGTTATAAAGATGAGTTTTACAAACATTTGCAAAAATGGAGAGTTTTCCTTCTGGGACAAAACAAACAAAATATAATGCAAACAAAATATAAAATTTCACAAAACTGATACAACAGTAATTACACAATGTGTGCATTTTTACTCCAAACACAAAAGGAATTAAACTTGAATTAAACTTTTCTCTGTGAAATCCACATTCCTAAGTTTGCATACATTTATTAAATGTAAATTCAAAAATACTTTATTGATCCCAGAGGAAAATTAAATAATAATTATTGGAAACTAGAAACTAGTACCAATAAATTAGCTAATAACTGGGCACATTGGGTGACCAAATATTTTTCAGTTTAAAATCCACAGCGAACCTAAACTTTTTGTTACTGTTTCCTTTTAATGTTGTATCATCATTCTATTACGGAAAAAAAAGCTTAGATACACTAAAAAAAAAATTGAATTTATCAATGTCCATGTATATAAAAAAAGTCTGACCTGGAGCTCCGGATTTCTGTCTACATTATTTGTATAAGAAATGTTATGATTTTCCTGATGCAGAGCCATTGTGCTACTTCTGGTCTCTTGTGTGCTTTAGCAAAAGCAAGTTTCTTTATGATCCTCTCCTCAGTTAGTAATATTTTTTGCCCAAGAAGCCTTACAGTAAGAGGAATAAGATCAGAGTTCATTGTGGTCGGAGTGATGTTTTAACTTCCCAAAACATCACTGTATTTTTTATGACAAAAATGGTAAATTGCCTGTACTTGTATAACGCTCTATCAAGTCCTAAGGACTCCAAAGTGTGTCCTCTATATTCAGACATTTGTCCATTCATGCACAAATTTGGATGCTGATGGTGATAAGCTACACTGAAATTTAAGAAGTCGTATTAAAGCTTATGGCTAATTTATTCCCGTCACTACATATCATTTGAAACTTAACACTTTCAATATATTTGGATCATTGTCATTGATTCAAATCTGAACAGTCAGAGTGCTGATGCTTCTCTTTCCTCAAACAGCCTCTGCTCCAGAGCAGAAACGCCCAAGGGATATCAGCAAAAAGGTCTTGTGAAGAACCTGACACAAAATTTTCAACACATTCACTATCGACTTTAAACATTTGATGAACTGGTAACTTGTTCTTACAAAGGTTTTGGTCCATTTGAACTCAATTTTATGATATAGTTACCATGCCAGTAAAACACAAACATTAATACAGAACAGCAGAATTGACCTGGGGGGATCAAATCTACCTCTCTAATGGCTTATTGGACATGTTTGCTAAGAATCATAGAATACTACTTGGAGCAGGAAAAAAAAAGAAAAATCTGATTTAATAAATTGTGCTGGCAGTCCAATAGGCAATGATGCAAAGCTTACAATCCAATACCCTTTGATTCACAGCTTTTGTTCCAGTGTTTAACTCTCAGTTTGTCTCCTCTTGGCAGAAACATAACGTGTTTTTTCAGCCACAGTGCAGCTGCCCAGCATGCACATTTTACAAGAAGGGTAAAAATATATATATATTTAAAAAAATCTTTAGTCTAGGGATTAAATCTATGTCATCAGACTGAGGGCTGAGCAGATACCCTTTTGAAGCTGGATATAGCCCACTAAGAGGAGATGAATGGTAAAAAAAAAAAAAGGAGATTTCACTCTTGGCAGATAGCAGAAAGCTTGTGTCACCTCTCAAGTTCTTTAGAAATGATCTGGTTATGACATAGAAATGGTAGCATAAGAGGAGCAATGTCCTTAAAGAGAAACTGGTTTTATGCCTAAGACTCTTTATAGAGGCACAGGAGTGACAACTAGGTTTTCAGACACATTTGTACTCCACTATGCCCTGCAGGAACTCTTTCAACTCCATTGTTAGAGGGCAGCTATTGTACTCAGCACTGCGTCACAAAATAATTCAATCCATAAGAAAATCAAGACCAACAAAGCCTTAGCATAATAAAAGTACCGTAGAAAGCAACCCAGCTCAAGAAAAGCTATAAAAATACACTTTATGATTCTTTGCATTAATTTTTAAGTTGGTTTATCTTAGAGTGCCTTATATTTAAGTTCAAGGTGGGAAACTGGCTTAGCTTAACAAATACTTTAACATTTTAAAAATACTGCTAAGACTCAATTTTGTTTAGTATGGTTCTTTCATTCAAATACGGAGGAGAAAATCATTCTGCCTCCCACAGTTTGACTACATACCCATGTTGCACAGAGATCAATCAATTAATCCATCACAGATACTCCTGACTTCAGCTATTTATGTGTAGAACGCAAATATATCCAATTGTCGGTGCAGTTATGTTTTACAATTACAGTCGACTGATTTACTGATAGACTTTTCGTGGATATAAAACTTTTGATGTAAGTCCATAGCAAGCAGTAGGTTTCTTGCATGCTACAGTAATGTCTAGATTTGCTAAATATACATATTCTAAGATAGTAGGTTTAAATTCACTTGTAACAACAGGCCAGCAAGTTAAATCTATGTAAAAGAGGGCAGTTTTATGACAAAGAATCAAACAACTTTTTCATTTTAGATGAACAAATACACAGGTGGGTCCAAATTTATTCATTACCTTTAACTTGGCTTTTGACTGGATGAAATCTGTAGATTTACATGTAATTTATTTCAGTAATGCCAAGAAAAGCTTTGCACTGATTCTTAAGAATGTGAATAATATCCAACATTACCTTTTTGTTAAATTACAAAAAATAAATAAAAAAACAGAAATAAAACACCAACTCGTTTCAATACATACAGCCTTACATTTGTACTCCATATCTCTTAGTTGAATAAAAACTTTCCATTTAAATCCACCAGAGGTATAGATCATTTGGGTTTCACTCCTGCTGCTTTATGTCCATAACCAATGCTGATCAACATGCCAGCAACACAAACACTCACTTGATATTTGAACCACATTTTTAAGGCTCTTATTGTGACGATTTGAAGTTGAGAGTACTGTATTTTCCGGACTATAAGTTACGGTGGCCGACAGGTGCAAATGCGCAGCAAAAGAGAAAACATGCAAACAAAAAAAAGACACGCGCACAAATTAA
>CAEFZX010016437.1:0-61085 GCA_903066825.1 Alfaro cultratus | reverse complement strand
ATTCAAAAGACTAATAAACAGATTCATAAACATGAAATGAAGGATATTATATCTTTAATTTCAGTATGTCAGTTTTATAAAAGCATGATGTAGTTTGAGTTATAGTTTTTCCTCATTAATTACCGTTTTTATTTATTTTAGTTAACAAGAATGTTTTCTTAATTAAAGTTTTTATTTTTCTAGTTTTAGTTAGCTATAAGAACCATTTCTTATGTCTGAATTAGGAGCAGATCGGCTGGCGTCCAGGTGCTTCCCACCTCCTGATTTTCACCTCCGATGCCAAAACCCACGTGGCTCTGGACGGCCGACTCGCTGGAATCGTGCATCCCAATGACGGACAGTGCCACCTGAACGCCGACAATATGTACAGCATGTCCACCACTATGGTAAACATGGAGGATGAGCAACAGGCACGTCTTATAAAAGTTGTTCAGTGCCATTTGAGTTAAACACACTGTTTGTTTTGCAGGATTATCCATCACTTGCTTTGATCACAGAGAAAATGTCAGAGAACAACATCAACCTCATCTTTGCAGTCACCAACCCTGTGGTGCCCCTTTACCAGGTCAGTTCAAGCCCAATATATTCAAAATCTTCATCAGCTTATTAAAAAACTGACAGTCTAGCAACTTATTTAGTAAAGATTAAAATCCTTATGTTTATCACTGATTGGGTAGGTTCACTTCACAACAGATACACTCAGATTCATTGTATTTATTCTAACAAAAGCAGAAATGAAGTTGGTGGTTAACATCAGTCCAGCAGCTTCTTGACCAATTCCTTTAATAAAATACAACAAATAACCTCAATAAACTACTAAGCAGTAGCAGTTAGCAGTTGGCAAATTAAACAACATTAACAGTGATAACAGTTAACAGCAAACATAAAACACAGAAAAATTACTTATAAAACCACTGCATGTAATTAAATTTGTCTAAAAATTATAATAAATTATAATACTTGTGAAGAAAACACAGAGCTGATCTGAACATATTGCCACGGTTACAGACTGCAACTGACAAAAGGGGGCGGAGCTGGCAGGTACAGGTTGCTACGGTAACCACCAACTGCCAAGAGCAGCTAACAGAACTTAAAATGTCAGTTACAGGTTGCTACGGTAACCACCAACTGCCAGGAATAACTTATTGACTAAACAAAAATAAATTCAAAGAATAAATAAACAAATTCTGTCAAACTTCTCATCTATAATGTTGTTAAAATAAAATCCTGTCACATATACACCAGGTTTGTCTTCATCGGTTGGTTTTTACTGGGTTTGGAAACAAATTCTCACTGATCTGTGAAATGTATAAACATACTTTTTGTATCTGTTGTGGTATTAAATACAAACTTGTAAGTGCTGGATGAAGCAACAACATGACAGGATGATAAGAAAGATACTTTCTAGAGAAATATTTCATGATCGAAAACGTATTCTGAAATATGTCTGCAGCTTCCTAAATATGGAGACTTAGATTTTTGCCTGTTCTTTGCAAAACAGCACAATCCCTGTCATTTATTTGCAATAGATTCTGAGTTGGATTTAAGTCTTGACATTGACTAGGCCATTCTAACACATGGATGTGTTTGAAATTTTGGATTCCCTTAAATAGTTTGTGACAAAATGCAAGCCACACTTTTTATATTTCCATTTTTAACAAATTTGAGATTTGAACCAAGGATCTAAAAGCTTCTACTTCATAAATATGAGCTGTTATGTGTTGGTTTATCACCAAATAAATCTGAAGGAAATGCATGGAAGTTTATGGTTGTAATGTGACAATATGTGAAAAAAGTTGAATAATTTTTATAAGGCACTGTTTACTATAATTATAGCTTATATCAACATCTATTATTGAGTCACAAACTATTCAATCACAAGCAATAAGAGAGGATGAAGTCAGAAATGTTGGCTCAATATTGCGACTAGTTGAGTTTTTGTGGCGTTTTGCATTAAACACTGAAGCTACACAGTGAGTAAAAATCAGTTTAACGTACCTGTGAAAATAAACAGGTACATTTTCGTTCTCTACAATAACAGTGTGTGTTGATTTCTTTACGATTGTTTAACAGAGATTTACTCTGTATTTAAGCTAGCTCCCATTTCACCGATGTTGATTATTTCAACAGAAAATTCCTGAGTATATTTAAGTTTTAAGCTTTGGAAACATGGAATGCCTTAGTGAGGAAGATTATCTCACCAACCTTTACATAAGCAATCTGAAGAACACTGAAGAACTTTGTCTAAATTTACCTCAGCTAATTTCAGTTCATACCAGAAGTTTACATTCACCGAATTAAAAGACATATTTTTTTCTTCACTGTCTGAAGTTAAATCAGGCCAAACTTTTCTAGTTTTAGGTTATTAAGTTTAGGGGGGATTACTTTTCCACACAGGCCTTGATTTGAGCTCTGCAATTCATATTAAATCAGGTTATATCAATGACAAAAATGGAAGAAAACTGTAATGGAGGAAAAGCACTTTATGAAACATGGAAAATCATTTTTACACTCTAATTATTTAGAAATAATGATGAATGCAGTTTCAAGCATTACTCATCTGGCAACTCTTTTCGGACATGAGAAACCACAGAGGCTAACGGTTTTTGGTATAAATGATTCACATTGTCATGGTTATTGAAAATAAAACAGATTAATTTGCCACTCAAAACTGCAGCTCCTATAAATAATAAATTAGAAAACATCTGGACCACTTCTAATATTCCTTCTCATTTTGTTGCTATCTTTGTGTTTTTCAGAACTACAGTGAGCTTATTCCTGGCACCACAGTGGGAACGTTGTCCAACGACTCCGGAAACGTCATCCAGCTCATCCTAAAAGCCTATGCTGTGGGTAGAAACACACACCTTTACACGCCTTCACACACACACACACACACACAAACACACACACACACACACACACACACATACACACACACACACACACACACATTTTTGACTAGACGCTGTCTGAGGACATGACATGTTTGTTGACCCACACCCACGGCGTCTGAGTCATGCGTGTCTCAGTTTAAATCCTGCAGCTCCTGAAGTGTGAAACCAACCAAAAGTTGGCGTTTTCTGACTGATTTTTATTGACCTGAGGTCAAGAAGCAGAAAACAGGTGGATGAGTAGTAAATCCTGTGAATTAAACAATGACTCAAAGCTGTTTTTAAATTACCAGCGCAGGCAGAACTCACTCAAAATAATGTCTAAACTTGAGCTGTCGCTTCAGGTCAGACATCTCGTATAAGAACAGAAGTTTTTCACATAAACAAGTTTAAATAATTTCTATCTTTTCTTTGTGTTTTGTCAGAAAATTCGCTCTAAAGTGGAGCTGGAGCTTCTAGGCATCCCAGAGGAGCTGTCCTTGTCCTTTAATGCCACCTGTCTGAACGGAGAGCTCATCCCCGGCCTCAAATCCTGCTCCGGACTCAAAATAGGAGACACGGTCAGTCTCCCGTCAACTAAATCTATTAAATCTTTACGGTCTGAGCACAAGAAACTGCTTTTAATAAAACTACCTTCTGTTTTGTTACAATAGATCGTTACCAAATGAGGTTATATCATGTAATTGTTGTAAAATGTTTGCATATTTGGCTAAAAAATAAAAAAGCTAGCAAATAAACAGTTTTGCATTTAGGTAAAGAAATATTTTTATGAACCCTCTGTAGGATTCTAGTTTGATTTGTTTTCTTGGTTTTAGTGAAATAATAAATTATTGGATATATATTAAATTAATTCTTCTATTTCACCAATTGATAACTTGTATAAACATTTGAGCAAGTGGAAATAAGCTGTACCCTACTCTGTATCTTTACTTTTAAAATGTTAATAAAATGTACATTGTCTCTGCGCAAAAAAAACAATAAAAAACAGTAAAATGAATAATGTCTTTAATAATAGAATTGATTTTAGTCAAAATGTTTAGGATATAGCCCGTAAAACTAATATGAAAACTGAACTTGTTTCGTAAAACTGAACTTGTTTTCGTATTAAGTAAATTAAATCCATCAAATGAAGAAATAAATCTTGTTTTCTGGAGGTAAAAGACACATAAATGATTTTTTTCACCTTATAACACATTGGATTTCAGGGGGGTCTTCTAGCAAATTGTCGACTTTGTTTCTAAAAATGTTTGAGTTTTCTGGCTAAAATATGGTATTTATTGTTTTCTATCTGCAAAAGTCCTAATTTGCCATCATGCTATAAAGAGCAGAATGACAAAAAGTTTAAATATTTAGCACGCTAAACATTTGAAACTAAATTTAACACTTGTATATTCTAAAACCTGTTTAAAAATTTAAATAATGACTAAATGCTACTTCAAAACTCTGGTATTTTTGCTTGTGTTTGTCATATCATGAGCAGTTCATACCGACCCAAGTCTTTGAGACATTATCCAGACTTCATGATAAAAACCCCCCACCAAAAGTGTATTTATATTTCAGTAGTTCTCTTTGCTATTTTCCCATCATTGTGGAATTTTTTTCCTTATATTTCCATTCTCTTATAGTTGACGTATATCTATTTAAAAGTTCATTTCTCCTTTTCTTTCCTCATCCTGTCAAAAGAGCAAACACTGGAGGGAACAGATCAACAGTCTGAGTCCGACGTTCCTGGATTATTTTCCTTTTTGGGCCAATATACAGGATTTAAATGCTTTCTTTCAAAGTTTACCTTGCTACTTTATTATTTACTTACATTTTAGTCTCTGTTGTTCTTGCCTGAGTTAAAGTGACACATTCTGTGCTCCACATATTTTCTTTTCTTCCTGCCTCTGATCATATTTCCATATTTGGATCTCTCTCCAGATGTAGTTACTGCCCGCTTTTGGACACCTATCAGATATAGATGCAGAGCAACTCCTTTAACTCTGTGCTTTTCTTTGCATTCTTTGCATTCCCTCCAAAATATTTCCTTATAAAATTTATTTGATAATGGTGAAAAATGGCGGCAGTTAAAGTGTCACTGACACCATAAAATCACTTTTCTAAAAATATGTACTGTCCTTATTTCTGTTTACTCAAGAGCTTTTAATAATAAATATTTCTCACAAACTACTTTAAATCGTATACTCAGCCTCGGTTGTTTGCGTTTTGAGTTACCCTCATTACATCACAAGATGGCACCGGCTTTTGACCCAATTACTACAGAAAAAAGCGACACTCCTGCAGTGGGAAATATTTATCAGTAGAAGCTTTTGTGTACACAGAATTAAAGTGCAGAAGTTCATCTTTTTAAATTATGGGAGTGTTTTTATCATGTTTGTCACACTTTAAAGCTACAGAATATAACTTTGCAATAAAAAAAACCCTATTTTATTACATTTTTGTTGAAACTGTCGATATGTTGTGATAGTGCGGTATGAGACAGATAATTTGAGGCAAAATCGAGCTTGTCTGCCTTCTCCATTGCTAGCTAGAATCAACCAATCAGAACCAGGAGGCGGGTAATAGTACTATCAATCACCCTCAGCGTAGTGCTGCTCAGCTAGCACAGCATGTCGTTAATGCTTATGCTAGGGCAGATAAACAGTTTTCTTGTAGCAGTAAGTTGTTTCTCCGCCATTAGCACTTTCGGCAGCAAGTTCTTAAGATTGATTGACAGCACTAAGACCCGCCTCCCAGCTCTGATTGCTTTTTTTTGTTGTTTTTTCATTTCTTCAGATGGCAATAATAGCTCAGAGAGGAGGTGGAGGAAGTCAATCTCATGACAATCTGTCACAACATGGTTACAGTTTTAACAAACATGTAAATAACATATTTTACATTCTGCAGCTTTTAGTGAACGTCAATCTTTCTGTTCTCCAGGTCTCGTTCAGCGTAGAGGCCCGCGCTCGAGGTTGTCCCAGACAAAAGAAGAAGACCTTCATAATCAAACCAGTTGGCTTCAAGGACTCCCTCACCATCACTGTCACCTTTGAGTGTGACTGCAAGTGCCAGAGCAAAGCCCAGCTAAACAGCCCCAAATGTAGCAATGGGAATGGTACCTATGAGTGCGGCATGTGCCTGTGCCACCCGGGCAGGTTGGGGCCGTACTGCGAGTGCGCAGAGGGCGACTACAACCCCATGGAGCAGGACCGCTGCAGCGGGCCAGCAGGATCCGGTGGACCAGTCTGCAGCGGCCGTGGCGACTGCGTGTGCGGCCAGTGTGTGTGCCACAGCAGCGACTTCGGGAAGGTGTGGGGGAAGCTGTGTGAGTGTGATGACTTCAACTGCCTGCGATACAAAGGAGAGCTGTGCTCAGGTAAGGTGCAATGACCTGCAGAAGAATACTGGGTAAAATGGGTTTTTTGCCTTTCAATCTAAAGATTATACTTTAATAAATGTGTAAGAATTTCATTATGAAGTATCAAGGTGAACTATCCTTGGACATGTTAGGATTGGTCTTTGAGATATACAAAACATGTTTATTACATATTTTTAACAAAATCATTCTTAGACACTGAGATTTGTTTTTGGTCAGGTCTGCCTCTTTTGAGCTCCTTTCAGTATGAGCTGTTTTTAAGGTCTCTTGTCACTTTAAATAAAAATAAGCTGGAACTCGGCTTGGGTTGCTAGGTTACAGACCGTGACGTCAGTAACGCGTTGCAAAGTAACGCGTTACTGACGTCGGACCACTTTTTTCAGTAACTAGTAATCTAACGCGTTGCTATTTCAAATCCAGTAGTCAGACTACAGTTACTTATCGAAATCACTTTGCGTTACTATTATCTTTTGGAATTTCATTGTATTTCCTTTAGGCATCTTGTCCAGTGATCGCTGTTTCTATGCGACAGTATCAGCAGCGACAGAAATGTAAACAATGGAGGGAAGAGGAAGGTACACATTTTGTTGGTGGAAAAACAGGAACTATTCTGAGTTTCTGTCGCCAAGTCCGATTATTATAAGCAGCTTTGGGCTTGTTTTTTTTTTTTAAAGTTGCTTGCAAATTTAATGAGTCGCTGGTTGCGCATTTGGGCTCGTTTTTGAACGTGAAGTTGCTCATTTGGGCTTGGAAATAAGCAGAGACCTGCGACAGACTGGCGACCTGTCCAGGGTGACCCCGCCTCTCGCCCCGAACGTTAGCTGGAGATACGCACCAGTAGCCCTCCTGACTCCACTGGGGACAAGGGTGTTAGAAAATGGATGGATGGATAAGCAGAGATAAATCCCAGAATTTGTCTGTCAGTAAGGTAGTTTTAGTCAGACTCTCTCTGTTGTCCATTATTTCCCAGATGATCCGTCCCGTTGTGTCTTTGTTAATGTAAAGTTAATATGTTACGTGTGAATTACATCGAGCTGGATGCATTTACGTATAATTTAACATTAAAACCTTGTTATGTAATGTATTTTTAAATGGTTAAAGTGGATAAAATGATCCATTGACCACAGTGAATTTTGTGTGTGGTTGTGGTGAAGTTTCCTGTATTTACAGTAGTTTCACGGCTGGCAGTCCCGTCCACCGTGCCGACGTGCCACCACCCACCCTCCTCATCTGGGAAGGATTACACGCAATAACAACTCTCTCCTTCTGCGTAGGACACAGGCTCCACACACAATAAACATGTGCCATCGTGTAGGCACTGTGTGTGTTTTTCTTTGGTCAGTCATGCAAAGCTTTTGTAGAAGTTCAAAAAGGTTCCAGCACAGAAAAATGTTCAGCTCCCCAGATGAACGTTTTCTTCTGCCAGAGGTGACCCTTACTTTTGTGAAGATTTCTATGCAGAAGTTGATAGCAATTTAGCCTCCTCGTTGAGTGCTGCACAAAAATATCAGCGTTTAATCAAATAGAAACTTATGACTTTACTTTGGAGATGTTAATAATTTAAATTTTCATTGTGAGATGCAGCTGTTTAAAGATCATTACCAATCAAAATCATTTAAGATTAGGCATTGAGGTTAATTCAGCCATATAAGGAGAATTTAAACCATGAAGGGTTTGTTTTAGCTCATTTTAATTGGATTGAAGTTCAGCCTTTGACTAGGCCACTGAAAAACATAATTTTTTGACCCATTCAGACATGAACTTACAGTCGTGCTTTGGAAACAGCACAATGTGACATTTTTGCGTCGAGTCCAATCTAATCTTGGAGAGGTTTTTTTATTTTAAAATTTTTTTTATTGGCAAATTTGGAACAGACATTTGCTTTTTTTGGTCTGCAGTGGTTTGGACTGAACACAAACATGTCCTGGGGCAGGTGAGACCTGCAGTGCTCTGGATATTGTTCTGGGTTCCTCTGTGACCTCGTCAATTAATTGAATTTTGCTTTTATGCAAAGTCAGGAAAACCCCTGTTCTCTACGTGTTTCATGGTCAGCCTTCTCATGGTCAGCCTTCTCATGATCGCAGAAATGGCTTCCCTGTGGCCGGTGACTCAGTTTTCTGGGTTTTTCCTAAACATTCTTACAAATGTTCTTTCATTTCATTGAACAAGTTTGGATCAGATTGTTGGAAATTGGGCAAAACTGGGTCTATAAATTACCTTAAACCTCCCAAATGGATTATTGGAAGCCCTGAATTCAACCCATTTGAAAATTTAAACCATTTTAAAGAAACTGTCAACCAAAAAAAAAAGTGCCGTAGTTGTATAGCAATCGATATTTATGCCAAAAGCTTATTGATGACAGCAAAAAGTCAGAGATATTCAGCCAAATGTTAATGTGGGCTCTACATATATGTTTTATTTATGTACAATTTTGACTCCTTGAATATTGGAGAAGATCCTAAAGATTCATGTTGAATTATAATCCACTATGGAAAAAATGAGCCGTTTGAAGAACTTATTAAAAGCCTAATCAATTCCAGATTCTACCTGCAAATAAAGGACAAGCATGAAAGTTCATTTAACATTGTTATGACCCTGTTGAAACTTTCTGTCTCAGTGCCAAAGATTTTTATTGAAGATCAAAATCGGTCAGGATCCGTGACGTGAGTAGAAGAGAAGCAGTGCAAAGTTTTGGCACCAACCACTGACCTGTCCTCCATTACATCATCAGATCTCATATATCACTCTTGACTCTCCCCACCTTTGCTGCTCTCACCCAGAAACGTTTGCTTTATTCCCAAAAGTCTGTAGAGCAACATGAAAATACCTTTCTGCTTACTCATGGGCTTTGTGGTGTAATGAGGCTAAAAATAAATCCATGTTTGGTCAGAGAAGGACCATGTGTGTAAGAGGACTGGAAATGTTCAGAGACTGGGTCTCTGCAGAACATGCTGTCTTTGTCCTCATTTAAAGTGAGAGGCGTTTGGACTCTGCCACAGAGCGGCTAAATTAAAAGACATCAGCTCTGCGGTTGAGTGGTAATAGCTTGTTGGGGGATAATCTTTTATCCAGTCACGCTGCCCCAAGCTGCTTCCTGTCTCGTTGTTTATCTGGACATTGTTTTCTGCGGCTGCTCACCACAATGTTTTCTGCACCGTCACTCAGATTGGCACTCGCATGCACACATGGATATATATGGAGTACCAACAAGGCAATGATGTGCACAATTTTGCCCACTTATGTAATGAATCATTCATCCAGAAATAAAACGATGTCTCAGCCAGACAATGGAACGAGCTTTAACGTTAAGCGGTTTTAGAAACCTCAACAAAACACTTCTTCTTTCCAGTCAGGAGCCTTTCCAGTTGGACTGTCAGAAAATCACTAAAAATGACTAAAATGTCACTAATATGGCCTTTGATAGTTTGTTTTAACTAGCCTGTGGTTGTTGAACATAAATATAAAGGACCCAAAACTTATCTTTATATAATGTTATAAAACAGGAATGTCAAACTCATTTTTCTTTTGGGCCGATTGTGGGCCGGTTGTGGTCAAAAGTATTAATGAAACTCATTAATAAACCTCGATGATGGTTCTTAAAGTTAAATGATACCTAACATCATTACATTGATATCATTTATGAAAACTACAGACAAAGATTATGACCAGTGGAAAAATAAAAGAATTCTGGCTTTAGTCTTGTGAGGTCAAAAGTCAGAATTCTGAGAATTTTGACTTTTTTTTTTATTCTGGTGTTTTTCCCAGAATTAGGAAATTTTTTCCTAATATTTTGACTTTGTTTTCCAGAATTCTCTTTTTTCTCAGAATTTTGACTTTGTTTTCCAGAATTCTCTTTTTTCTCAGAATTTTGACTTTGTTTCCCAGAATTCTGTCTTTTTCTCAGAATTCTCTTTTTTCTCAGAATTCTGTCTTTTTCTCAGAATTCTGTCTTTTTCTCACATATTTTCCCCCCAGAATTCTGACTTTTGATCTTTGAAGATTAAAGTCAGAATAATTCTGGTAAATTCTGAAACAAAAGAGTCAAAATTCTGAGTAAGAAAAGTCAGAATCAGATTTTAGATCAGATTTTATCTAAAACCATAGCATTACACCAGCCACCTGTTACAGTATTATGTTTGAAGCCAAACATAATAACATTGCGTTGTTTTAGTGGTCAACAATGCAATGAAAAGTTCAATCTTTCTACACTTTGGTGGAATTTAGAAAGCCAGAAAATAAATATATACCCTGCTTTTAGTCTAAATGCACTTATTAATTGTTCTGATAGTGCTGTGGGTGTTTCTAAAAAAACACCCACAGTTTGGCATTTAGAAAAGGAGTTAAGGCAAGAACTCGAGGTTCATAATATTCACACTAAAGTGAAGAATGAAGCCATTTAAACACTTTTAAAAATGTTTTAAAATTGATCTATTATTCAAAATGTATATTTTGCCCAAAATCCCAAATGGTTTAAAAAACCAACAAGGTGGTTTTTTTTGGCAATATGTTGATGTTATTTGACCCTGCAACATTAGCTAGCAACCTCAACCAAACCCAGCCCATCACTTAGCAACTCAAACAGAGTCCCAGCACCTTTGGTCAGCTGGTTTTACCACTGTATGCGCTGTACAATGGCTGCTGAAAAAGACAAATGTTTTGTTGTTGACTGACTATTCAGAAATCACTTGCTGCATTCTTGTTGGTTGTGCAGGAGGCTCCATTCCTGCTTTTCAAAGATGTACGGTTGTATAGTTAGGCGTCTGTCTGCAGCTATTTTTACGTGTGAGTGTAAATGTTGAGTTTGGATGGATGTGGCCATCAGCAGCTTATTTGGATTTAAAGTGACAGAGACCATAAACAACTCATTCTGAAAGCTGTTTAAAATAAGCAAGTTGTTTTCTATATATTATCCAGATTACATCTATGAAAGTTGAACACTTCTTTCTTCACACCCATAACTTATCACTCCCATGTCCTCATCCTTCCCCTCTTTACGTTTGACTATAATACTATATCACACGTGCTACAGTAGCTAATCAGAAAGTGACGTTTTCTCTCCATTTCAGGCCATGGAGTGTGCAACTGCGGTTTCTGCCAGTGTGCGCCAGACTGGCAGGGCGAGAACTGTAACTGCTCCCGACGCACGGACACCTGCATGTCCAACCTGGGTCTGCTCTGCAGCGGCAGGGGCCAGTGCGTCTGTGGGGTCTGCGAGTGCACCCAGCCGGGGGCCTACGGGGCCACATGTGACAAGTGCCCCACCTGCCCAGACGCTTGTACCATGAAGAAGTGAGCATAAATATGCACAGGTTTCCATTCAGTGCTGCTGAATTCAAAACATCTGGGTTGTTATAATTATTATTTGTGATAAAATGGCATTGATTATGTCTGTTGTCGTTACAGAGAGTGCGTGGAGTGTAAACATTTCAAAAGGGGAAAGCTGCATGACGATAACACCTGCAGTCGAATCTGCAAGGATGAGATTGTACTTGTAGATGAAATAGGTAAGCTGATCAAATGCATATTGGTAAAACATAAACGTTATCAATAATATCAATATTATCAAACTCTGATGCGGACCTAAAAAGCAAACTCTGGTCCTCCTAAAAACCTCATAAAAGTGAACTCTGGTGCATATGTGAATTCAAGTGGACCAAGAACAGGAAGTGGGCTATAACGCATGGCATTCTGGGTAATTACAACCAAAACAAACACACTAGTCTAATGCAGGGATGTTAAACTCATTTTTATTTTGGGCCATATCAAGATTAAGAATGTCCTCAAAGGGCCAGTTGTGGTAAAATGTATTGATGAAACTCATTAACAAACCTCTAAAATATGAATAAGTAGCCACCTCTGCATTTGATGAGTATTTCTTAAAGTTTAATAATACCAAACATCATTACATTGACACCATGTGGCAGATGCAGAAAAAGATTATGGTCAGTGTAAAAATACAAATATTCTGGCTTTAGTCTTGTGAGGTCAAAAGCCTGAATTCTGAGAATTTAGAAAAATAATTTTATTCTGAATTTTTTTTCTTAAAATTTTGACTTTTTATTCTCAGGATTTTGACTTTGTCAATTCCCTCAAGAGTTTTTGGTGCAGCGCCTCTACAGGCGAGGAGGGGAACAGGTTTGTTTGGCACAGTGCAGTGTGAAAGCGAACCACAGCAGCTGAAAATGTAACTGAGTCCACCAGAGCATCAGGGGTGACAACACCCTTAAAAAATTTCAAAATATATCAGAAATAGTTTTTAGAATGATCACTAAAAGCAACAGTGTGATATCCAAGAGAAAGATCCCAATTTGACTTATTGTACCAGTGCAATGTCAAGACATTTACATTTTTTTAAAAACACATTGCAATGCATTTGGTAAAAATGCTGATTGTTTGTAAAAGGTGTTTTTTTTTATTTATCTTTAGCAGCCTAATTTCTAATTTTTCAATTGTATTTGTTTATCTAACAACACGGGTACAAACTGACCTTTTCCTCGACCCTTTCCACACAGTTCTCCATGACACGAACGCGGTAAACTGCTCGTATAAAGACGAAAACGACTGCGTGGAGCATTTCCAGTACTACGAGGACGCCAGCGGCAAATCCATCCTGTTTGTGGTCAAAGAGCCGGGTAAGCGCCCACCATGTTGGAGAGGGCAGCAAGAAAATGTTTCCAAACATTTTAGTTGAAGCTGAAACCAACTGTTTATATGTAAAATAAAGACACATTAAATTTTTTTGACTGAAACATGAAATCAAACTAAACTTTTCCTTTTTTGTATAATTTAGGATTACCTAAATTATTTTAAATTTGCTGAATGCCACAATAATGAGCTGATTTTCTTTTTAAGCCTTTTGCATTACTTTCTTTAGAGTCAGAAGTTTACATACGGTGGGATTACTATGCTTCCGAGCAATTTTGGAAAGCCAGGACAATGATGTCATAGCACTGCGAACGTTAAAAATAGAATCAAATGCTAAATATAATAAATAAATAACAATAATTATAATAATAAATACAAAAATAATGAAAGAAATGAAAAATAATGATAAAAGAATTAATCAAATTATAAAAATGAATAAAAACAACAACAACAAAAATGCAGAATCTCAAAATCAAAGACAAATATTTTCCAAATATTGTTAGCTTATTTACAGGAAATTTTGCTTTATACATAATTTAAGACATTTGAAGATTTACAAAGTCCCAAAACTTTGATGTTTAATTTTAATCTTAACTTTCTCTCTATGAACAGCCTAAAGCAAAATTCTCACGATTTGCTTTTGAACAATGAAAAATGACTTAAATGTAAAATGTATTGTAAGAGTACAGCATTTGGCATTGCAATTTAATTTATTAGGTGTTTAACTTCAAAAAATATTCCTGGCTGCAACTAATTTTAGTTGATAAATTTAAGAGAATTATTCAAACGAATCAACATGAAAGAGCTTTACAAGATTTTTTTTTATCTTATCAATTGTTAAAATCAAAATTATGAAGTCAAGATGAAGTGTAAATAAAAAATAAAAACCTAAAACAGAACCAAAAACTCTGGTTGCCTTGTGCATAATAAAAACAGCAATTTAACATTGATACAGTACAATGAAGCAACATTTACAGCCTCCAAAAGACTATAAATATGAAATGCAGTAGCTTAAGCTATTAATTTTCTTCATCTGGTTCAGGTTATGTGCATAATAAATTGGATATAAATGTAAAAATTCAATGCATGATGAATAACCACCAATGCAGCAGCATTATTCATATTTTTAAATAGTTTACCTTCATCCAGGCTCACTGATACCTGCTTGTTTGGCAGCTGAAAGAGAGCTGTTGGTGTAAAACATGCTTTTAATGATCTTTACCGCTCAGAGAGAAACTCTGTCCTTCGGACTATCGCTTTAATGAATGTGTGTATTTAATTTAGACAGGAGTGGGTAGAGAAGCACCCCTGGAAACTGCCTTGAACACAGGTGCACCCTGCTGTGTCAACAGGGCTGTAAACAGCAGCCCTGCTCCTCTAGGAAACTGCTGACTTTACAAATCCTCAAGACGACAGCGGGACTAGAGAGCCAAGGAAAGGCAACAACTGAATAAAATAATGAGAGTAAATAAATGATACTGGAGAGATGATCTTGAAGTACTTAGTTTGATGTGTTTGAGCTGTTGGAGGGGTGGTTAAAAGGTTAAAGGGATCAAAAGCTGACGAGTCGGAAGCAGCAAAGTGAAACAAGAGGAGGAAGGGAAGAAGAAAAGTGCTTTGAAGTTAGCTGTAAAAGTTTGTTCGTGTTGTAAGTAACTCAAAAGTGCTGCAAACAAGCTGCATTTGTTTTGTCTGAAAGCACATTCTCTCACACTCATGCAGTTTGCTTTCCAAAACGGTTTAGTACAATAAGACAAATACTTCGTTAAATTAATGTCCAAAAAAGATAAATATGAAGAGTTTCAAACAGAACCAGGTGGCTTTTGTTCAAAGTGGTCTTAAAGTAAAGTGAGCACTTTGGAGGATTAATGTAAGCATATGTATATAAATACGACTGAAAAAGATTCAGTTTCAGACCAAGTAGGATTAACAAAATCATTTTTACTTATCATTTATTTAAAGCTGTAGTCTGTAACTTTTACAAAATTGATGTTTTATACATATTTGTTAAAAAAGTCTTGACAGTAAGATACAATACAGATAATCAGCTCCTCCACGTCTTCCTAAAGCCGTCTGAAGAAATGCACCGCTCCCAGTCAAAAACAACCAACCAGAGCCAGAAAGAAGGTCTTAGCGCTGTCAATCAACCTTGTATACGTGCAGCTTAGTGTGCTAATGGTGGTCAAAGTAGTGAAGGGCAAACTTGAAATGTCTTTATCCATAGAAGAAACTGTTTTTGTGACTCGCCACCTGAACAGGTGTAAAATATCCAGTTAAATTTTGCTGATGCTACATCCAACTAGCCTGTGGTTTGGTCATCATAATTCATTAAAATCCAACTGTTTAAAGCATCTTACCTCATTTGAGTTTATATTTAAGTCCAAATTTAAGTCCAAACATCTACCGTGATAAATAACCTGGACCTTGTTGATGGAAGTACACAAAACCAACAGATTTTGAGAACTTTTACACGACTTGAACTTGTATTGTCTTTGCCTCTCTGGTTTGGCCAAACATCTCAGAACAAGGCTGCAGTTAGGAAAACATCTTCCAGGAGCCATTAAAGCCTGGAACTACAGGCCAACAAAATCAGAGGGTTAATAAAAGCGCCAAGATGATTTTCTGAGAGCTTACAAACTTCCAAGGAATTTTTTTAATGAGATGTTGGGATAAAACAAGAAACGATTCAGCAGTATTTAGTCTTTTACTTCCATCTTAAATACCGAGAGACGAATTTGGTGGGTAATTTAAATAGAAAGTTTCCCCTGGACGATGAATGATAGGAAAATCACAGACAATAACGCAACAAGTCGAGTCGTCTTTCGCTCTGGTGAAGGAATGCTCCATGTTAATGAGTACCGCTGTCAGTCCGTTTTGAAACCCCTCAAATCAGATTCCTGTTGCATTTTTTTGTCAGACCATAATGAGGGGAGGGAGAGCTGTGGCCTCGGCTCTAAGATGTCAGTACTTTCCACTGCAGCCCTTCCTCTGTTCTTCTTGTTTAACCGTTAAAGAAACTGTTATTCATGTAAATTAGGTACCAAACCATCGATTTGTTTCTGTCAAAGATTCTTAATTGGCCTAGACTTTGACAAAAATGGAAAAAAGATTTTAAAGAAACAGTTGTTGATTTTGTTGTACATGTTAAAAAAAGGCCATATGGCTCAATTTCCCCCCCGCCTTTTGAAAAGCCTTCTTCATGTTTGCAGGATCCACTCCAAGGCTCATATTATGGGACTTAATATGGGTTTTGTGTAATGAGTGATTGGAGTAGGCGACTGACTACAGCTTCAAAATGTTACAAATTATTAACAACTAGAAGAACTGTTCTTAATGGAGGTTGGATATGAATGAAGAAACGAATCAAAAGATACGATTTAGATTGAAAATATGTTAATATTCAAAACAAATAGGAACAACCGTAATAATTAGGAAGGGGAAACAAAATCTAACAATTAGTAATAACAAAATAGTTATTGAAGGTTTTGGTGCTGTTCAATAACTCAAATAACAAACGCAGAGAAAAATAGTCCTTAGAATGAAACAAGTTGTTGCTAGGTAACCAAAGAGTGAGCGACCGAGTTGCTAGGTAACCAAAGAGTGAGCAAGCGAGTTGCTAGGTAACCAAAGAGTGAGACAAGAACCAAAAGATGCAATTTAAATTGAAAATATATTAATTTCCAAAACAAATAGGAACAACAGTAATAATTGGGTGGGAAAATGCAACTAAAAACAATCTAACAGTGAGTAAAAACAAAACAGTTTTTGAAGGTTTTGGTGCTGTCCAACTTTCATAAAGCAATAAGCAAGAATTGAATCAAAACGCAAAGAGAAAATAGTCCATGGAATGGGAAAAGATAGAAAATATAAGTTTCTACTTCTACCCACTCCTTTGAAAATGTATTTCAACTTACCTTTTTGAGTTGATCTCACTCACCTTGCTAGATGGCTGTTAGCAGTGGAGCAGCTAAGGAAGTGAGGTCACACAGACCCGCAACAATAAAGGTTTTTTTTTTGTTTGCTTTTTTATAGAACGTGGGTAACACTTGGCACTCTTCATAAAGGTCTGAGCTGTGACTATCTGCAGCTCATCCAGAGTTACTTCTGATGACTTCATTATTCATTATTCATTTTATTTGTTGTTTTTATTTATTTATTTTGGATATTTAAAATGCCTTCCAGTTCCAGTGATTAAATGTTCATTAAAATTTAAAGTAGATTGATAATTGACAATGTCTTCTTGCATTATAGTGCCATTATTTCTATTATATTACTTGGTCTCAAGACAACAATATGATCGTTTATCACAATAAGTTCTGGGACAATTTATTGTCTAGCAAATTGTCATTGTGACAAGCCTAGAAATTGTAAATAATTTAAATATGACTATAAAATAATTACAAGCATGCACATGGAAATATCTTAATCTACAAATAAATCTATTAATGAGTCCAGAGAAAACTCAGATTTAAAGACACTCAGAAATTACACTGAAATATGTTGCTGGAAAAAGTTAAAAAGTTCAGTACATATGACCTTTTGCACCAAACTTAAAAGTCAGACGCAGTGACACGTGGGGGAAACATATTTGTAATATCACACTTCCTCTTCCTGACCTCCTTTGTGTTTCCGCTCCACTCATTCTTTTATTTCTTCCTCCTCTTCCGGCCAGACTGCCCCAAGGGTCCGGACATTTTGGTGGTGCTCCTGTCGGTGGCGGGAGCCATTTTGTTCCTCGGCCTGGCCGCTCTGCTGATCTGGAAGCTGCTGGTTACCATCCACGACAGGCGGGAGTTTGCCAAATTCGAGGAGGAGCGCGCTCGGGCCAAGTGGGACACGGTGGGTGGCGCTTGCAGAAAAGCAGCTTTTCTGAATTAGCACATCTGCAGAACACCGAATGGTGGCACAGAATTTATCTTTGCTGACTAAAACATCTAAAAGGCCACACACTCAGCCATTTGCCTGTTTTCTGAGGGTGTTTTTTTTTATTATTTAGTGTCCTGCTGTTACTCCCAGCTGAACAAAAGGCAGTCAGAGGAAGGGCTGGGTTTAAATTAGCCAACGCTAATCAGCCTATTTTGGTAATTGGCCTCTTTGTGGTCTCACAAATCTCACAAGCCTCAGTTTTCAGTGAATCACTAAAGTCACAGAATAGAAGATGTGAAAGCACACACTGAGCGTTTAATAGTTTTTTTTTCTTTTTTAGGCATTTAAACCTTTTGTTTCAACCTTTCCAAATCTACCTTCTCCCTCTAAAACTTAAATGATAATTTCCTAATTTGTGTTTTCTTTGCAGGGGCACAATCCTCTTTACAAAGGAGCAACGTCTACCTTCACAAACATCACATACAGAGGAAAAGACTGATGCTACTGAGTAGAGTAGAGGATGAAATACTGGACTTTTTGGGAGAAAGTGTCAAGTCATGTGCAGCCTTCTACTGTCGCAAAACAATAATGTGTGTGTAAATATGTAGAAATTTTTCTGAGGAAGCATTTTTACCAGGGTTAGTCATTCATATCTCACTGATGAAAATAGTTGTTTTGTATGATTTACAATTAATTTTGTTGCTTAGACCAGAATAAAGTCTTGCTTCCCCCTCATGTCTTTCAAATGTAAATGTTGTGTTTAAAAGGCTTTCATTTTATATCTGAAAGTTTGAAAATATATTAAAAAAGCAACAAGAAGACAAGCTGAAGTGACTTCTAAAAATTGCCAAAGAGGGAAATGTTGCCCAAAGACCCCTGGAGTTAGAGTGAGTACACGACACAATGACAATTAAACAAGGAAGTAGAGATTGCAAAGTCTCCAGCTTGAATAGAAGAACATAAAATGCAGATTTATTGGCGATTTGTCTTCTAATGAGGAGGAAGAAGTAGAGAAAAATGTTGCCTACAACCAGTAGGATGGAGACCTAACAAACCAGCACACTAGCCAGAAATTTAAAAGTGGTGACGAATGCCTGTTATTCAAAGTTATTCATTTGTTTCCACTAAGAAGTCCAAAATAGTCACTGGTACTGAGGAATAACTCCATCCAAACTGCAGTACTGTTGGCCTTGATCTGTGTGACACATCATCTACACTTTAAAACATATGCAGAGTCACTGTAATATCACTGTAATATCACTGTAAAGGCTTTGCTACAACAAAGTAGAGAAAAAGGAGAGAGAAATGTAGAGACACAGCTGTGCAGTCAATGTTCTAGCCACAAACTTGTGGTCATTTTACAGCGTGTATCCTGTGAAACCGTATTATAATCACTTCAAGAACAGAGGAACGGGTTAACATTCACACATAATTATTGAACAAAGTCTGAGCCGCGGGTCCCATAAACTACCCACACACAGCTTCTTTCTTTAAAAATCTGCTCAGGATCCGAGGAGGTTATGGTTGTTTTTATCGGAGCATAAATAGTTTAACCCACAAAATATTCCTTTGAATTATGGACTCACATCCTCCTTCACCACAGACAACTTTGACATATGTTGAGGATTTAAAATCAATTAAAGTTAACAAGGCATGTCTAAAAACAAACAATAAAAAAAGCTAACAGAAATCGTGTGATGTGGATTATTTTAAACTAGAACTGAAGTACACAGTTAAAAAAAAATATTTATTTTTTTCCTGGGAAGTGAAAAAGTGAAATTACAGAGGGATAAAAATGGCCTCATAAAACTTCCTGGAAGAAGTTTTTATGGAAAAACTATTTAAATATGTATGTGTAATAAACTGACTTCCAAACCTTTTTTATTGCTTTAAAGGGGAATTATTTGTTTCTAAAATAAAAGTCCCAAGTTTTCTTTTAGTGTCACTGTGATGCATAAAAGTTTTTGTAAACTCATTCTTGCTCAATCAGCTTATTTTTTATTGTAAGAAGCACTTTCTGTTTGATTTTATACTTTGGTTTTTAAAGGTGCATCACTTTAGTTTTATCAAAATTTAGCATGAGAATTAAATTTTTGATTTTTTATTAATATCTAAGGCATAGTGCAGATATTCTTGAGCACCGGCCAAAAATGAAGCAGGACAAGATATACATTTTTGATAAAAGTCTTTTTATATTATTATTATTTTATAAGCTGAAATGTAAAGGCTGGTGATTTTTCTGAAAATGTTCCGCAGGATTAGTAACATCCATTTGAAAAATGACCATGACTGTAGGAGGTTTAGCATGACCAAAGGGAAGGATGCGGGTCCACAAAATAAGCTTCACTTCCTGATCACAGCGTTGGTCAGGAAGTGAAGCTTCCTGATCAACGCTGATCAGGAAGCTTGATGTGAGATTTCAGTGGAAATGCGCCAAATAAACTTTTTTTTCAGGTGAGTTGCTGCCAACTAATGAGATCTGCTTCAAAAGTAAATTTATTCAGTCTGATGAACTTTCCTACCATGCATTTACAGGTGTGAACACTTATAAATTATATTTTTCCACTTAATAGATTATTCGATCATAAATCATAAATAGTGGTTTTCGCCTGTCACAAAGACAGACGGGACAAACAACCATGCACACACACACTCACACCTAGGGAGAATTTAGAGAGACCGATTAACCTGACAGTCATGTTTTTGGACTGTGGAAAGAAGCCGGAGTACCAGGAGAGAACTACGCATGCACAGGGAGAACATGCAAACTCCTTGCAGAAAGACTCTTGACCGGGAATCGAACCCAGGACCTTCTTGCTGCAAGGCAAAAGTGCTACCAACTGCGCCACTGTGCAGCCCCACAAGAAGACATTTTCGGTTAAATAGATGTTAAAATGTGTTTCTTTTAAAAGTTTTGATTTATTTTTTTTTACAGAAAAAGCAAGCCTATGTTGCACCGATTGTTTCAAAATACATCTGTTTTAGTGTTAAGTACAAAACTATGATCAAAATGAGATCTGACTGATTTCTAAACTTTTAATTTAGACTCACACAGTTTCAGTAAATTTCCTCTTCTTTGTGATATTCTACTGTCAAACAGCGACCTCTAGTGGAGCCTGTTAGCAGCACAAAACTGCAGGCGGATTCTTCCTTCACTACAACTTAAAGTGAGATTGATGAAATTCTGCTTTGGTAAAAAGTTCTGGCAGTGACACAAATATTTCTGTACATTGTAACGAGCATTCAAAGACTTCTATTGGACAAACACCTCAAATCTATAAATATATGGGAAAGTAGCCTGTTCTTGTCTTATTAGTGCTCAGAATCTAGTGCAGAACTAACATTACTTTTTGTAAATGTAGATACAACAAATGCAGATTTTAGCAGTATTTTTATTTTATTTTTTAATAAATCCTGCATTAAATTTTCACAACAACATGACTCAAGTATGAGAAATATTTATTATTTTTCCCTTATCGTTATGTCGGAAACAGTGTTTTTTTTTTTTCTTACACCATTTTAAAGCAAACATCAGCACCCCCCGTTTTTGTAAATGTTTTATATTTTTCTTTGTTTTAAACCTAAAAACCGAAATAAAATGGTGGTTCTTCAAAAATGACCATCTATTTCCTTTTGTAGATATTAAGATGTCTTTTCACAAAATATTATATGACAAGTTCTATTGAGTTGGACTGAGACAAAAACATCTCTGCCCTAGAATATTTCAGAATATAAGATCATGCTTCTGCAGAGTTCACATATTTATTGTGGACTCTGGAAAAGTTATAGGAATTTGAAAATTAACTAGAATTGACATGTCACAAACACAGTCTTCACATTATATGGATTTCATGCGATCAACCAAAATAAAGTAGTGTACACCCTGAATAAATTAAAATAATGATCCCCAAATCCGGTCGTGTTTGAGCCCCCTTAAGACGTTGTACCCTGGAAAGGAAACTACAAACATAAGGAAGAAAACACTAAGACACGACCAGAACTGAACTTTCTGGTCCATGTGGGTTTAAAAACTACACATAATCATACCAACACTAAAACATGGCAGTTGGAGCATCATGCTGAGGGGATGCTTTCCGTTAGTAAACTGAAGATTGTGACTGTATGAAAAAATGTGGAAAAGTTCAAAATGTACAAATAATTTTGAAAGCATTGTAGATATATTGTAGATGATGATTTTTCAGACACGATTAGTCTTGGGCTGAGCGATGGACTTAAAGTTTATCACAATATTTTGTGGTATTATTGTGATAACGATAAATGATGATAAGAACAATTTATTATCTCTGTTTTAGATAAGCGATCAAAGGCCCGGAAACACAAATATTGCTCTAGAAAAATGTTCCCATTAGTAATATGCTTCTTTAAAACACTAATTACACACCAAAAAGTGTGATTTATTTCACTAAACTGCACACAGTGACTGCATTTAATCATATTTTCAAATATTTATTGATAGTTTAATCGAACAAACAGAGGAGAAAATAGTAAAACTAACAATCCGAATAATGCGGACAGTTTTGAGAGTTCTTCAACATCAATAATTGGAATAAATCAGAATGATCATACCAGGAAATTTATCACAATAAATGATAAACGATACGATAAAAGCCCATCAGAGTAAGTTCTGTGCATCTAAAATCAGTTCACTGAATTACACACACAAAAAAGATTACCTTAATCATCTGAACTGAAAATATGCCATTTAATGTTAAATTAAAGAAATGAAAAACAAATGCATTTGCTTTTTTAAAATGAAACAAGTTGGGTCAGACATAACTGCGCAACAATAATGTGACCATAGAGAGATAATGTCACTAGAGTGGCTTGATGCATCCTAAATGATAAGGTTTGCTTGCACAGACCCCCTGCAGGTCTGGGTCCTTGTAAAGGTTTCTTATCCTCCCAGTTTCTGCCTTGATCACCGTGTGCATTGTAAATCGGGGTGGAGGTTACATCAAACCAGCACTGGCTTGGGAAACATCAGTGTCAGTTTCCTCTGGAGCTCCTGTGCGGCCTTGGTGATACTGAAGGTTGTGATCTTTTGTCATTAGGAATTAACGATGGATTTAAACACACCGACTCCTGCCGCGTTAGACGCTCGATGACGCCAAAAGATTAGATCAACCGAGGCAGAAATGTGACAACACTTGTTTAAGGGGATTCAGAGCACTGACAGCTCCCGGCCTGCACACGCAGGGCCACGGACTCAGACGAGGAAAACCCGAGGATCACGGCCTTCCGTCCGGATGACACCGGCAGGAGCGAGCCGCACCGCTTTGTGTAGCTAGCATTAGCTAAGCTAACAAGTGTCTCCTTAAATTTGACTTAATTATAAATGGATATCTCAGTTCAAACAGAGTTATATCGGGTGGTTGGACCAAGGAGCTGTTGATGAGTTTGCTGTCTCTGAAATGGACGGACCACATCTTTTATAGGACCGTATCTGGCTGTGAAAACTGCTAAAGGTTTTCCAGGTGAGACTTTGGCGTAGCTAATATTAACGTTAGCTCGCTAGATAACGTCGCTATCCTTGCTAATCACTCTCAGTTTGTGCTGCTATTGCTGTTTGTTTCTGGTGTTTATTCCATCGTGACAACCTTTTTGGTGAGATACAGTTTTGTTTTTGGTAAATTAACTGTAGGGTAAAATGTTAATTAGCACGGCCAACATTGGACAGGTTAGGTAATCTCAATCCGGTGGTTGTTTTTAATCTGACTTCTTTTGAGCAGATTTCCATGAAACTGGTTAAATATTTTAATCAGTATTTACGTTAAACGCGGTTTAACTACCCAAACTGTCATAAATCATGTTTTTAAAGCTTCTTTCTCAAAGTAAAGCCATTTGTTTCAGCGCAGTTTGAATCACTACAGGTATTTTCTTTTGCTTATTCAATAAAAATATCGATTTAATGTAATATCTATTGGTATTTTTGCTAACATATATTCATTTTGCAATGTTCTGTCTGATACTAGAACATTTTATTAATTTTGGATATTAATATTAATAATATAAAATACAAACACATTTCCAAGGATGCAAATTAAAACAAAATTCTGCTGTTGCTTTTTGTTTTCCAGGTTCATCTAAATAAATTAGAAAATGACTGAAAAGTTTTATTTTAATAATTAAAATTAAATTAAACTGTTTCATTTTATTTAAAAAGCAATTGCTAATTGGTGTAGGCTGCATTAATAAACTCATTAATTTCATGTGTTTTATTTATTCTATTTAGGATTTATGGCTTATAACTACAATAATTAAAATGTAGAATTATGTTTTTCAGGAAACTAAGACCAATAATCATTAAAACAGAAATGTCTGCCTGTAGAAAACTATGTCCATGTGTTATAGTGTATGCACTATATGGTCGGTTTGTTTGAACATGTTTCCATGAAGAAATTTACAAAAAAAAAAGTCAATTCAATTAAGTTCAGTTCATGATATATTTACCTTAAAAAGTTTTCTGTCAGCAGATTGCCTTGAGTCACTGACATGCATTTTAGCAACGTTGCTTGCGTTGTTGACTTTGCAGCAATCCCTCATACCGAGAATACATGTAGTGACAGTGGAGAGGAAAAACTCCCCTCTAACAGGATCACACCTCCATCAGAACCAGAACCGGGCCCAGAATGAGCGCGATCGACTGGGGTTTGAGAAGACAGAGCAGTACAACTGTCAAGTCAAAAGTCTGATTTTTTGGGAAGGACATTGCTTGGCCATTACTAACATTTCTACACTGAAAATCATTTTTTTGGTTGTCTTTTTGTTGAGCTCTTATTTAGACTTGTCACAATAAGGAATACATTTTTAATTACATGATAAATTAAAATGAGTTCAATAATTTTCTTTTGCATAATTAATCCTCTCTTTCTTTCTTTCTTTCTTTCTTTCTTTCTTTCTTTCTTTCTTTCTTTCTTTCTTTCTTTCTTTCTTTCTTTCTTTCTACCAAAAAAGTGACAAAAGTCTTCAGTCTGGTGCTGAACTAGCCTTTTTTTTGAAGGACAATTTTATTTACAGAATTCATTTGATTAAATGTTTTCCAGTCCCACTCTTAAATGTTCATGAGTATTTAAAGTTTATTTGTCTTTAAGAATGTGTTCTTACATTATTATGTCATTACCATTATAGTACTTGAAAATGGTCTCAAAACAACAATACTATCATGTATCAAAATAACTTCTGGGGTAATTTATCGTCCAGCAAAACTCATAATTTTGACACTCCTACTCTGATTACCCAACAAACTGAATTTTGGGCTTTAATTGGTTATAATCCATAATCATCCGTGCCAAATCTCCACAGGAGTTGGCAATCTTTCAAGATGTTTTTTTAATAGAAATTTTTTATGAAGTCATAAAACAATCATGCTTTAACTACCTGTGATATTTGCTAATCTAATTTAGCCCCAGGTGAACCATTTGACTATAAGGAATTTTATCTTTTGTTGCTTGAGTGGGACAGAATGTCTTTGTTGGTTCTTGTGACACCAGCCCAACCCGTCTAAGTTGTAATTTTCCTCACTGGTTTTGTTCTCTAGGCATGATGGAAGGACTTCAGGGCCAGAGTCTCAGCCTCGACCCACGTCGGCAGGAACTTCTCGAGGCTCGATTCACCGGAGTTGGTGTTGCCAAGGTTGGTATACCCTGCTGCCCCTTCAAGATTTTTGTCTCACTTAAATATTTCAGATCAATAAATTAATTTTAATATCAGATAAAGACAACCTAATCAATTTAAAATAGTTTCTTTTATTAAGGGAACAGAACTTATCAAACCAACTGCTAGTCCTAACCGCAGCTTTTGGTTGGGGTTTTACTACCCTAAAATTTGATACCCCAAAAAATAGAACTTGTTTGACATAGAACAGCTCTTTTCTGCTGTTGATCATGTGACTCGTGCGATCAGAAAAAGTGTTTCCATTGCAGTTTTGTAAAATAACTGCCTGAAAACCGCCTTGTCCTAACTTGAGTTCTTTTTTCTTTTTAATTGGCGTATTTCCATTTAACAAACTTATTTTTGTAATTCTAGTTTGTGCAATTAAGTGGTCAATGGAAAAACAGCTACAGTCAGTTAACACAAATTGTTGATGAAAGTTGTTTTTGCCAAGGATGTCAAACCTATTTAAAGGGTTTAGGGGCCAATTATTTGTTCGTAGAGGACCAGATTGGTTATAATAGATTTTACCCCCTTAATAGATGAAATATTCATGTGAAAACTGAATCTTTATCCAACAAAATCAAATCAACCCAACAAAACCAACCAACCTAACAAAACAAAACCCAAGCAGCCAACCAACCAACCCACTTACCCACCTAACAAAATCAAAGAGCAGCAACAAAACCAAACCAACTCAACAAAACCAACTCAACAAAACCAACTCAACAAAACCAACCCAACCAAACAAAACCGAACCAACCAACCAACCCATCCCAACAAAACCAACCAGGCGTCTAGAAAAGTTGAAGTAGTTTTACTCTTTGTACTTGAGTACAATTTGTGGGCACTCTGCCCACCTCTTGTCCAAAATAAAAATTCTCTCCGCAAAGATGTCTTAACATTTGGCTTAAATTCAAACTGAACTTGGAAATACAACTGTTGTTTTATTTACAATGAAGATAAATTTATACATCAGCTTTTCACCCAGCATGTATGACATAGTCTTGAAGTAGACAGTAATCCCAAAGTGTAACAGAATGATGTTTGTGTTCGGGTTTAGAAAGGTTTGAAAGTCCTCTCTGTTCTGCGTTCAGGGATTCTTCTTGAGCAGAACGGTCTGTTTTACTGGGCTGAAGGTAAAACAAGAAGAGCTCTGTGTTGGCTGACATGGACGCTGGCCAGCAGCTCTTTGTTTCTCTAGAAACAAGTGACACTGAAATGGTACCACAGCTCAAGCCGGGTGCATGATATGATGCAAATGTCGGCTATTATGGCTCGAAACTATTTCTACTTCCACTGTTCGGGAAACAAAAAGCAACCATTATTTGATTCAGCTAATCCTGAGATGTATTTGTGGAAAAACTCAGGTTCTCAAGTTGAAAAATGAGTGAATGAATTTAGTCATTCCTGTGCTTTGTGACAAGGCTAATTGGTTCAAGAATTTGCACTAGCTTCTCTACACAATAACTAAATACATTTTTGACTCCATGACACTGAAATTTCACCTAACTTGGACTAAAATGTCGGAAAATGTTTTTTGTTGCTGTTTTAAGGAATGAATTGAATCTGAGTCAATTTTCCAAATAATCTTGTCAGAAAAAGGTCTCCAATCATCTTTAAGATGTATTTTAACCTCTCAGATATCAATATTTAGATTTATTTATAGCATATATTAAAGCAGGAGATCATGTCTTTTGTTTCTGTTTGTTGCAGACTTCTGCCAACAGCGAATCATCAAACCAGTCTCAGTGCAGCGCTGGGTCTCTGAGTGACAAGGAGCCAGAGGTTGGTCGGGAAAACAATTATTTTATGCTTTTTTTATTGTCTTTTTAAGTTGTAATTAGCGTTTTTTTCTATAGGACTACATTTATTACAGTTATATGTTTGCATTAAGTCAGTGGTTCCCAAAGATTTCCTGGGCCCCCCTATGGATTACAATAAAATCCCCCCCAAAAAAGAAAAAGAAAATCAACCGGGAACACACATTGTTCAAACAGACATAAACCTAAACACATATTTTGTTTTCAAACTCCACTGAAGTTTATTTCACACTTCAGGTTGCAACAAAACAAACTACAAACCATCTTTACAGTGAAATACGTTTGTGTAACTTCTATTCATCCATACTGCTTCCTGCGTCCCCCCTGCAATGGCACTGCTCCCCCTGTAGGGGGCGCGCCCCACACTTTGGGAACCACTGCATTAAGTGAACATGTTTAACGTTTTGTTTAAGTAAGTCAATCTCACTGTAATTTTTTGTTTTTCAATGAGTTTGGATAGTTAGTGCAGGTTGGCTATTTATTTCTTATAACACTTAAAGATAGAAGCTGGTTTTTGCTTCTTTCAGTCTCTGGAGAGAAAGGCCAATGGGAGAAGCAAGAAAAGAAAAGGCGACATCTTCGAAAGCAGTAACCAAGGTACGCCCAGCTGCTTCCTAGCAAAACATCAAAAATAATTTGAGATATTTAACTGAAATGAATCACATGTTTAATTAACTTTAGACTGTAAATATAAAGTCAAAAACATCTCAAACTTGAGTTTTTCACTACAGCTGTTAGATTTAATTATGTCAGCGTCAAGAAGTCGTTGAGCTTTTAAGGCCAAAGTTTCAAATTTCCACCTGAATATTTTTGCTTGTTTTAATTGTACAGACTTTAAATGTCCTGTGAGTAAATATTTTTGCCCATTTCTCCATAACAGCTGGAGCTTTCAGTATCTAGCAGTTATTTACAAATTACCGTCTATTAAAAGAGTATTTCATCAGCGTTAACCGAAGAAAAAGATGCTCCCTGGAATGACAGGAGTGAAATTACCGTAATAACCTGATGTTGGCTGGAAAGTGCAACGTCTCTCCTTTCAGAAACCGTTGGAATTTTTCAGATAGCGCAAAGTTTCGCAGAGTTACGGCACCACGAAGCTGGCTTGTAAAAATGTGTCGTCGGTGACACCTTTTCGGCCAATAAGGGTAAAATGTTGTAGTAAATAATGTATATATTTATTTAGACTTAAATATATCGCAGTATATGTCTATACTGTGTAAAATTCTTACTATTAATTTGTGTAACTTTTATTTTACATCTGAAATCGTAGCACGAGTTTATGGGGTAGGAGTTACTTCTCCCTGCTCCTCTTCAAACATGTTAAGATTACTGTACCTACAAAAAAATGTCTCTTGTATTTCCTGTTTATGTCTGTTATTTTATACTGCCATCATGTTCTAAATAAAAAAATAATTGAATTGTTTAATTTTCTTTGTGCATTTTCTGATTCATTGTAGGAAAAGGAAAAGGGCAAAAGCTAAATGATTATTTTGAGGTGAGTCCAGTTATATCGTGTAACGTACTTCAACTCCTTCTTGCTTTCCTGTCTAAACTTCATGCTTGTGTAGGGAAATTCTTTACTCATCTTTTACTGAATTACTATTCTTCCCTTTCTCTTGATTTGGTTCCCTTCTCCAAATTGCCCCTCACCCAGTTTGCTGGTAGCAGCGGCTCTGGCGCCAGTCCTGCGCGAGGCGTCCATTTGCTGCTGCGCTCCTCTTCGCAGTGCTCTCTGTCTTATCCTCCGGTGAGAACTGGCGTCCATCTTAAGTCTGCTCTGCTCTTCATCATCTCTTTTTAGCTTCGTCTTTCTCTGATTTCCTTTTTTTTTTTTTTTTATGTCCAAACTGTTTTACTGGAAATTTAAAGTACTAAGATGCAATAATTTCATTTTTAAGTTTTAGTTAAAAATGCTAAATTATTTTATTGTAGATTTTTTTCTTTTTACCTGCAAAGCAACAAATTATCATAGACATATACGAGTTTGCAATTGTTGTGATAAATCTGTTATCCTGATAGGAATTTATATTTATAAATTTCATTTAATCTTTAAATTCACCCAAAAAACTGCCCTTATTCTCAAGCTGGATAGTTTTACTATTTTCGCTACTTTTTGTTCAATAAAATCATCAATAAATACCAATAAATAAAAAAAAAAAAAATACAATTACAATTCGCAGTTTAGTGCTAAAAATTACTCTTCTTTTTATTGTGTATTACAAATGGGAATGTTTTTGAAATGCTTTGTTTGTGTTTGTGGGGCAATAATTATTGCCAGGCTTGTTACGATAATATTGCTGGACGATAAATTGTCCCAGAAATTATCGCGATAGACAATAATATTGTTTTGAGACCATTTTCAAGTAATATGATGTTAACAGTATAATAATGCAAAAAATAAACTTTAAATTATAATGAATATTTACCATTGAAAAACATTTTAAATATGCAAAATAAATAAAACAATATAAACAACAAATAAAATTAATTATGAAGTTTCTGTAAAATACCAGACTGAAGACTTTTGTCCAGTTTTTGTAGAAAGAGAGAAAAGAGGAAAAAAAGTCACGCAAATGGAAATTATTGAGTTTGTTTTAAAGTTTTTAAAGTTAGACACTTTCATTGTTATCACAATTATATTACAAATTATTGTGGTAAAACTTTAAGCCCTACCAGCTTAATTGGACTAAACTTTGTCACCAGTGAACAAAAAATCCAGTAGTAATTTTGTACAAAAACCAATAAAATAACAGAATCCAGTAAATGTTGATTTTAAAAATGTTAATGTTCCGGTGACTGTATGGAAATGATTGTTTTATTTGACGGCACCTTTAATTGTTTCTGTGCTTTCAGAACGGGAGCCCTTCGTCCATAGGCTCCGCCCACACCGACTCCTCTTCCTGCAGCTCCTTTAAGACGGCTCCTACAACTTCCTGTTCACACAAAGCAATCCAGGTAAATAATTTTATTCACTCCCAAACTCAAACATTTGTCGTTTTCTTCTGTATTTTTATTTAGTGAACTTGTTGTGGCCATTTATTCTCAGATTTTGTAAATATTTATGCAAGTTAGAGTATACTTAAGTTAGTTTGGAACCAGATTAATGAATTTTTGTATTTGGAATTGTTGTGATTAACTTGGTAACTTTTCTACCCATTAATTTTGAATAATATTTTTGGTGTGACAACTGGAGTTTTATTAAAATAATTTTTTGATCAGTTTTGAAACTTTTAAGATCAGATTAAGTCAACTTTTGTTCACATCTATTTTGTACAAAATTTTTTAGCTATTTAGCTAAATTTTGGTTTTGGAGCAGAATTTATAACAGCATTTATATTTTCTTTTCTTTTCCACAAAACTTCAAACAATGCAGAAAATAAAAGTAAAATTGTTTAATTTTCTAATATTTTGATTGATGGAGTCAAAAATGATTGTAGTGACGTATTTAATTGTCAGAGCAGAGAAACCTCATCACTGCTACTCACATTTAATGTAAACGACATCCAGTTTTGTACTTTTATGATTTTACGTGTGGCCTTATTATTTAGGAAGGAGATTTTTATGTGCTTACTTTTTCAGTCAGATCTGACGCTGCTGAAACTGAAAGCAATAGAAAAGGTGAAGAACTCTGACCTGGAGAGGACCGAAGGGAGGATAGACGACCTGGTGAGGGTGAGATATTTAAATACTTCCTGCTCTAAATACAACTTTACAGGTTTGAAGGAATTCTAGATTTACAAGAGTTTTGTACCATTTTTAAATATTTTTTTTTTTGTCTGGTTATGTCTTTGCAGTCTAACTGTGACCTGAGGCGTCAGGTCGATGAGCAGCAGAAGATGCTTGAGCGCTACAAGGAGCGGCTGAACAAATGTGTGAAAATAAGCCAGCAGCTGCTAATTGAGCAGGTTAGCTTGTGCTCAATTTTTATTTTGCTATAAACATTTAATTCAATTTTTTAAGTTCTTAATCCTTTTGTTTACTGTTCTTAAAGTCAAAGAGGGAGAAAATGGCTTGCAGGGACAAGAGCATGCAGGATCGTCTGCGTTTGGGTCACTTCACCACCGTTCGCCACGGAGCGTCCTTCACGGAGCAATGGACCGACGGATACGCCTTCCAGAAACTCATCAAGTCAGTAAACATTTTACTGGACAATAACTTGCTCCTGTAATTACTGCAATAACAATAATATTGTTGTTTTAGAACCATTTTCAACCGTTTCAATGCAAGTTTTATCTCTTAAGACGGATAAACACTTAACGCTGGAACTGGAGTATATATCAATATTCAAAATAAAAGCAGAAATAAAACCCACACACAACCGAAACCATAAATAAATTGGATTATGATGTCTCTTTAAATAAAATGGCGCTTCAAAAATATTAATTATTAGAATGGAAATTATTTAACTCACTTTATCTTAACATTCATTTGATTATTTGCAGGATTATGATAGTTTGGGGTTTTTCATTTTAGTTTAGTTTTATTTCATTGTGACTTTTTGTCAGTTTGTATTAGTTAAATATTTGGTTTCAGTTTAGTTTTTATTAGTTACAGTAGCAGTTTAAATTTTTTACATACTTCAGTTCATTTTTAGGTGCAGAATTCAAAAAGGTCTGATTATCAATTATCGTACACCAAAGGTACAATTCTCAAAAAATATAATCAGTTATTGTTCAACAACAATAATTTAATAATTTCTCCCAACTTTTGCTGCCTCGGTTTTGCCGTAATTTGCCGACAGTTGACATAAATTGTTTAAGTGGGGGGAAAAAAAATCTAATTGAAAGATTAAAAAATACATAATAAACATGAAAACTAATATCTATAATTTCAATATGTTTTAGTTGTTTGAATAACGCACAACATAGCTCCAGTTTGTTGTAATTTTTCCATATTAACTTTTTATTTATTTCAGTTCACAGAAATGTTTTCTCATTTTCAGTTTTTGTCATTTTGTTAGTTTTAGTTAACCGTAATAACCTAGATTATTTGCTTACAGACACGTAGTGTTTACCCTGCAGACAGAAAAGTAAAGGTGTTGACAGCGTTTTGCTATTTTTCCTGTGTTTTAGGCAGCAGGAGCAAATCAACTCGCAGAGGGAAGACATCGAGAGGCAGAGGAAGCTGCTGGGAAAGAGGAAGCCTCCAGCGGTCCAGATGCCTCCACCAAACATGGAGCAGAACAAGCGGAAGAGCAGAAACAACGGCCAGGAGAATGAAACGTAAAGAAAACGACATTTCTCATTTCTTCACCAATTCCCAAATGCATTAATGCGCCTTGCAGGGTTCATATTGGTGCTTAAAATCCTTGAAAATGCTTGAAAATTACTGAACTTTTCCACATTTTATGACGGTAAAATCATAAACTTCAATGTGTTTTATTCGGATTTTATGCGATTGACCGACATTAAATATATCTGAAAAGTGTGGCTTGCATTTGAATGAAGCAATAACTAGTTAAATCACATTTTTGTCAAGTCTTTAGAAGTTTTTATCTACCTGTTTTGTACATCTTGAAACACAAGTTTGACTTTTTTCTACAAAATGGTTCATGTTAGATGGAAAGCATCTAACTATAAACCATGTTTTATAGTTAGGATAAAATTTATTTGGTAAAATCCAAATAAAATAAAGTCAAATTTATAGTTGACCTGTGAAAATGCAGAAATATAAGGGGTGTAAATATGCTCCTTGTTTATTCAGTTTGTAATAAAATACAGTATTAGTGCAACAAACTGTAACACAAAGCCTGAGGTTTTTATTTTTAATCCGTCTAATCTGAGTTTTCCGATCCCGTCTCATCCAGGTTGTCGCTGGCTGCGTATCGGGAACAAGAGGAGATTTTCAAACTTCGAATAGGCCGTTTAAAAAAGGTGCTTTTCTCTCAGCTTCCTCCAGTTCGGTGTCAGAGCTGCAGGTTTCATTTGAGAAAAAGAGGAGAGACGTCTCTGTGATTGATTTGTAGGAAGAAGCAGAGATCCAGACAGAGCTGGAACAGCTGGAGAGGGTTAGAAATTTGCACATTCGGGAGCTCAAGAGAATCCACAATGAGGATAACTCGCAGTATGTATTATCCCAGTTTAATGATATTTAAATTATATTGTGGTTTTTGTAAAAAGTCTGCCTTAAAGAGCAAAGTCATGCATTTTATTGCACATTTAATGTAAATATTCCTAAAGTAGCACCAGAAAATCTGTGATTTTTGTTGCAAAAAATTCCAAAATGAAATGTGAAATAAATTTTTTCTCTCTGCAGATTTAGAGACCATCCCACACTGAATGATCGATACCTGCTTTTACGTTTATTAGGAAGAGGAGGCTTCAGTGAAGTTTTTAAAGTAAGCAGAAGTTCTTTGTGTTATTTCTCCATTTGCTCTGTGCGTCTCCATTTATATTTTTGAGTAAGTTAGAGAAAAAACTTGAGGTTAGTTTAATGTTGGACTAACATTTAATAATTTAAACAGCTGTTGAATAATACGGTCCTCTAATGTTGGTAAATAAGTAAAGGTTTTCCTTTTCAGGCGTTTGATTTAACAGAACAGAGATATGTAGCCATCAAAATCCATCAGCTCAACAAGAACTGGAGAGAGGAGAAGAAGCAAAACTACCACAGGTGAGTTTAAATCCATAAAAACATTTTTGATTCCAATTTAATGAAAATATTTCATTTTTAATAACCTTTCTCTGTTTGCAGACACGCCTGTAGAGAATACAGGATCCACAAAGAACTCGACCATCCTAGAATAGTCAAACTCTATGACTATTTCTCAATCGACAGAGATTCGTAAGTTCCTAAAACAATATTCTGCTGATAAACTTATTAAATGCTTCAGTTTGAAAAGATTTGCATACCTACAACTAACAATTATTAACAGTTATTCTGTCAAATATTCTGACGATTAATCGTTTTTTAAAAAAGTTGTCAGGCAGGGGTGTCCAAAGTGTGGCCCAGAGGCCTTTTGTGGCCCTTAAAATGATTAAGTTTGGCCCCTGACCACAAGACAAAAATGTGGAAAATTTTGGCCAACACATTGGAAAACAATTCATCACCCAAATATTTGGAAATAGTCTGTTTTGTTTCCAGAAATGCAACAGCCAAAGCCCTCTTTTTCTTGGAACATTTTGTTCATTGTTGAGCAGCTAAAGCTAAAAAAAAAATATTAAACATATTTTGTTATTTTTAGTTTAATGGATTTTGTGGCTCTCCAGTAGTTTAAATTTAACAGTTTTGGCAAAACAATTTGGACACCACTGCCTTAAGCCTTATTAACAATGTTAGGAATGTATTAAATAATGCAAATAAACCAATAATCATTAATTTTTTAATAAGAAAATGGGATTTTTATTTTTTATTTTTTACAGATTTTCAACCAGTTGAAGCTAAAACTTATATAACTTATAAATATTTACAATGTTTTTTTTTTTAATCTTAATTCCATAATGTTTATATTTTTAGTACAATTTTGGCTCAATCACTGCTCTCAGTGTGTTGTTCTTTCAGCAAATTGCCTTTTTTTAGTTTTTATACCCCAGTTAACAGCTAATCGATTACTAAATTAGCTGATTATGAGCGATTAATCACAATAAAGCCGATTAATCGTTTCAACCCTAGAAATCTAAAGGTAAAAAGTTATGTTTATCTTCTGCCAAAGCCACATGGTTAACGTCTTTATAAGTGGAGATCATGATAGAGTTCACATAATAAAATAAAATAGAATCTAGTTGAATTAATTTGTAGATTTTACTTTAAAAATCTGTATTTTCTCACTTCCTGTCTGATGTGATGACGGTTTAGCTTCACTTAATGAAGCAGGGGAACTCGTCCTTCTGCTAGTTTTGTCTGAAAATCATTAATTATAACAAAAGTTCTTGTTGTTTTGAATGTTTCCAGGTTCTGCACGGTGCTGGAGTACTGCGGCGGCAACGATCTGGATTTCTACTTGAAGCAGAATAAGTCGATGACGGAGAAGGAGGGACGCTCCATCATCATGCAGCTTGTCAACGCCCTCAAATATCTCAACCAGATTCGGCCTCCCATCATCCACTACGACCTCAAGCCTGGTACCGCATGATGTTTTCATTAAGCTCTGTTTGTTTTTAACCTTTATTTAACCAGGTTTGTCGCGTTGAACATGGGCAGAAACGGCAGCAGCAAATCATAAAACTACCGATATCAAGACGCAGTTATAATACAGCATGGATAATATAGTTCACACACACCCATAAAAAAAGACTAAAATACAACTTGATATCAGTCAAAACATTTCCAAACTGATCGATAAAAGTCTTAAAAACATTCAAAACATTTTAAAAAAAGGATATTGTTGCTACTTAAATTAAATTGGCTTAATTAGATTAAGCTAAAAATGATTACGGTAAGAGAAATTTTATATTAACATAACTTAATTAAGTTTTTTTTATATCATTACATCAAGTTGACCTAACATAGTTTTATATTTTTATAATTTTTTTAAACTCATTTCTAAGTTAAGCCAACTTTGTAATGTTAATTTTTTACAGCTTTAAAATGTTCCGTCTTTTATTATAGTGAAAAAACACAAAGTTTCACGTTTGTGTTTATTTTATTCAAGTAAAAATAATTTTAATTTTGCAGGATTTCCACCAAAACATAATCTCTAATTTTTGAAAATTAATTCCTTGATATATGTTTTAACTTTTCAGAAGGAAAATTATTAGACAAAATCAATAAATATAAGTAATTAATCTAACTGTTGAAAAGAAAAGAAAATCTTAAATTTTCTAAGAACAAAACGTTTTACAAACATTTTCACGTCTCTTCAAATATTAAGATATTTTATTTGCCTCAAATAATAAACAAGATCTAATTCTGGAATAAATATTCAGCTTTGGGTTTTTTACAAAATGTTTATTGAATGTGGGGAACAAATCCCAGGAAATCAACAATAATGAAGACCTAAAGATTTATACTGAAACATCTGACTTAAAAAATAATAATGGGTAAAATCAACCGTGACTTAGATATTCTTTTATAATAAAAGAACATTACTTTAGATTTCTGAGCATTTAAAACAAACACATAAATACATCAAAAGCTGCCTGTAGCTATAAAAAGCCCTTTTTACTGTTTTGGCAGCACAAAATATGACACTTTCATCATCATAAAAATGAGAATTGGCATATTGTCACCTTCTTAAAATAATGGCTTAAGTCATTTTTTGGAAAAAGTTATTTTTTTTTTTACCTAAATTATCTTTTGGCAAAAAATGACTTAGACCATGGGACATTTTTTATTTTAACTGTTCATATGTATTATAAAAAGAAAGGATCTGAGATCAGAGCCTTGTGGAACACCACTGGATACTTGAAGACCTTCCACATGTTCACACTCTGACCTGCCAGACAAATGGTTTTAAACCCTTCAACTGATTTTCATTTTATCTAAACTGTTAGTATTATATAAAGAAAGGGACCAAGATCAGAGCCTTGTGGAACACCACTGGATACTGGAAGACCTTCCACATGTTCACACTCTGACCTGCCAGACAAATGGTTTTAAACCCTTCAACTGATTTTCATTTTATCTAAACTGTTAGTATTATATAAAGAAAGGGACCAAGACCAGAGCCTTGTGGAACACCACTGGATACTGGAAGACCTTCCAGTTGCACGTAGTTTTTAAACCCTTCAGCTGATTTTCATTAAATGCTCAGACTTGTTTGTAATGCCTCATTTTTTTTGCGTTTTCAGGGAACATCTTGTTGGTTAACGGCACGGCGTGTGGGGAGATAAAGATCACCGACTTCGGCCTGTCCAAGATCGTGGACGACGACAGCTCTGCTGATGGCATGGATCTGACTTCACAAGGAGCAGGGACCTACTGGTAAACACTCAAACCAAAATTTAACAACTTAAAGAGTTCATTACCGTTTTATCTCCTTCCACATTGCAGAAAGTTGAAGTTGTGACTGAACTTTGCAGGTATTTACCACCTGAATGCTTTGTAATGGGGAACCGTCCTCCAAAAATATCCAACAAGGTCGACGTTTGGTCAGTAGGCGTCATCTTCTACCAGATCTTATACGGACGGAAGGTAAGTGCTGATCAGCGTCACCTGATGGGTTAGTGAAGTTTCATTTCACCTTCTAACCGTTTTGCCTTTTCCCAGCCGTTTGGTCACAACCAGTCCCAGCAGGACATCCTCCAAGAAAACACCATTCTGAAAGCTACTGAAGTGCAATTCCCCCCAAAACCCGTCATCACCACAGAGGCAAAGGTTTGCTTTGGTTTGAGTTCATAGGTCAAAGCTCAGTCCAAACCTCATCCATCCATCCATCCATCCATCCATCCATCCATCCATCCATCCATCCATCCATCCATCCATCCATCCATCCATCCACCCACCCACTCTCCTTTTTCTTTCCTTTTCCATCTACTTCATTTTCTTCCTCTTTCTGTGTCTTTCTCTTTTTTCTTCCACTTTTTATTGATTTCCATCTTTTTATTTCTTCTTTATTTTTCTGTCTCTTTCTTTGTGGTTACTTTCCTTTTCTGTTCTTTCTTTATTCCCTTTTCTTTCTCTTTCTTTTTCCTCTTTTTCTGTTTTTTTTCTATTGTATTAATAACCTTTGTATGGCTATTTGTAAAGGAATTAGTCTCAATATTTGCGTATTAATAGCGTATTATTTCACTTAAGTCTAGCTTTCTGACATAATGTGTAAAAATGTTGGTGCCTCTGTGGCACTGAAGCCACCAGATGAACGTTGGCATTGATCCTTGTATTTCCTCTCTATTTGCTCCTTTCTAGGCTTTTATTCGCCGTTGCTTGGCGTACCACAAGGAGGACCGCGTGGACGTGCTGCAGTTGGCCAGCGACCCCTTCCTGATGCCCAACATTCGTAAAGCCCTGGGCAGCAACACGACGTCGCTGCTGCCCAGTCCCTCCACCTCCAGCTGCTACAGCAGCAGTGCCTCCAACTCAAGTTAGCATGAAGAACGAAGCGGGAAACCCAGAGGACTACGGAGACTTTACACACTCGTGTGTGTGGAGCAGAGGAAAGAGGGGACCCCAAAACTATGAATGGAGCGGGACTGTAGGATGGGACCTCCAACTGGTCCAAACGTGCAGGACCAAGCCTCCAGCTGTGGGCTCAGTAGAACCCAAAGATTTGCAGATATGCATGCACTAACATAAACCCTGTCTTACGCAAAGGGACTTTCTTCATGCTAAAATAAAGAGCATTTGGAAAATTTTGCACAATTGACTCGCTTCGATGTATGACATGTGGGAAGTCACATGGTCATACTCAGGATAGTTTACAGAAGTTAATAATTTATAATGTTTTACCCCCTACTGCTTGAAATCTATCAAACTGTCAATCATATCTCTAATGGTCAGTTTCAAATATACCTGTAAGGATGACGACTGAGAATTAAAGCAGTCTTGTTGACTTGAAATCGCTGAAGGTTAATACATGACTTGAAACAAAAGAGAGCCGATTCTGGAGAGAGTGATTAGTTTGACCTATTTTCTGTAACTGTACTTGAAGTCAGCTTATTTTAATGAAGTCCATATTTTTCCATTAGATTCTCCCCTCCTAATGTTGTTGCTAACCTTAAACCGGAGGGTCGGGTTGACTCTGGGTAAGTGTTGTGAGTTGCGACTCAACTGAAATAATTAATGAGATCATTAAAAAGTATTTGGTTATCATTTGGTTATGGTGTCTTATTTCACTCACCAAAAATGTTGACACGAGTCAAATTCATCAAGTTGCAAGTGTTTGTGTTCCACAAAAACATGATTTAAGAAGATATTTAACACTAAACTAGATGCGATATTTTACTCAAACATATAAATTAGGGATGCAAACACTCTATTTACGATTAACTGTCGATTAGCGGCTTATTAGATTAACAGTTCCAATTGATGAACCTTAGTTTAGTGTTGTAGTTTGGCCGCCATCCAGTAGAGGGCGCCGCTGCTCGTTCTTAAGCGGAGCCGTTGAAAGAGAAACAAAGATGGCGGCGGGGTCATTCCAGAACGGGAAAGATGAGCGGTCCAAACTGAGCTCAATCACCTTTATGCGGTTCTGTTTCGATATATAAACACTCGACAAGCTCCTAAAGTTTCCCCTTAATCAAGCTGTATGACGTAGCAACGACAACTTATTAAAAAAAATACTGATGTGCTACGAAAGTGAAGATTGACAAGAAGGCGCGGAAGATGACAGAAGATTTGCAACCCGGTAAGGTTCCTGGTTTGTTATATTTTATTATATATATTTTCTGCTTATTTGGTCAGTGTTTAATACAATTTGCTTTTAATTCATATGAAAAATTACCCCTCTAACGTTATGGAAACACGGTCGACCCTCGTAATACAAGAGAAAACTGAAGTTTTTAAGAAAATGGGCGCGTAATAATTAAATTGATAAGATCAACTTTAGATTGGACTCGTTAATTGATATCTTTCATCCATAGTATTTTTAGGGCAAGAAATCTGTGGCTCTTAAAATTTGAACCAACAAAATGTGGTTAATCCCATTTAATTCGTGATTTAACTGTGTTTTCACATTAAGCCGGGCTGGTCTGGATTACATTTCTCTCTTAATAAATAAAATACTTATTTTAATTCTTTGAGGTTAATATTGGTTTGATATTAAATGTGTTACAAAGCACAAGATGGCAAATACGTTTCCCAAAGCATTGTAATAACATAAATTATTACAATGAAACGTTTGAAAAAAGCAGAAATTTGATTTCCAGAGGTTACGGATTTTATTAACTAATTCTCATAATGAAAAACTCAAACAGCAAATAATATACTAACATATTGTGATGCAATATAAGAACATTTAAAGCGGGAATTCTTGAAATAACTCCTGCTGATCTGAAAGTGGGATTGCAGTGGGTGCATCAGTTTATTCAATTCTTGCTTCTTAGCGAAGTCTTATAGACGTTTCTTCTGATGCAAAATGATCTTCTCAGAGAATGCCACACATTTACTGGTGAAGGAAATATAACAAAAAACACACAAAATGGCATTTCTACAGATGTGCAAACCTTAAATTACTCCACAGTGGACCAACAAGTCTGAACCAGAAATCCATAAAATTCTCAACTCAGGCTTCAACTGGTTAGAAATCCATCCCATTGGGAGCTTGTGGTTTGTGCAGAGACAATGTGAATTAGTTTATCTGTTGTAGAACTGTGATGTGACCCAGGCCAGGCCCCACTTCAGGTTGGTGAGCATAAACTTCAGGGCCTTGGTCCACTGCTCCTCAGAGTTAAACTGGGTTTTGATGGAGTAGGAGCCTCCGCTGCCGCCCGTGTCTTCAATCTTTCCCTTCTCCACATCCATCCTAAAAAAAACCAAAACAAAATGTTTGAAGACAAACATCTAGGACTCAGATCCTCCACAAAACTGTTCCTAAATCAAACATTTGTGACCAGAAATATAGAAGTTAGACCCTGAAAACAGACACTGAGCTTCAAAAATAGATTTGCAATTAGAAATTATAAATACTGATTTGTCAAAGGCTTTATATTCTCTGTAATTTAACAGTCAAGTCTCATTGGAAACAATTGAAAAGGATAAAACACATATTCACATTCACAATTCAAATATTGTCCCAGTAATTGTTGCGATAAATTATAATAATATTGTTGTTTTGAGACCATTTTCAAGTAACATATTGATAAAGGCATACTAATATTAATAGTTTTTTCAAAGACCAGTAACTTTTAATTTTGTAAAGAACACTTCACACTGGAACTGGGAAATATTTTAAATATACTGAATAAAAACGCAATAAAAAAATGAAACAAACACACACAAACAAAAAATTATTATGTCGCCTCTAAACAAAATTGCCTTTTAAAAATATTAATGTAAATTATTGAGCTCATTTTATTTAATTATGCGATTATTAATTTATTAATTGTTCGTTATGAACGGCTTATAAGGCATTTCAGTACAAATCGAAAATATCTTGTTGGCCTAAATACCATGAATCCATCAGATTTGGATTATGACCGCATATTGCATCAAAACAATAATAAATAATTACATTTATTCTGAAAGCTGCCTCCTTATAAATATATACATAAAAATGGTTTAAATCAGAATTTAAACTTGAAGTACTTGCAGTTTTATTACAAATACACTCCATATACAGAGATGGGCAGATTACCCAAAAATTGTACTCAAGTAAAAGTAGCACTACTTCAACGTTTTTTTACTCCCATAAAAGTAAAGAGTAGCCGTTCAAAAATAGTAAAAATCTATTTAGTAAAAAGTCTACATGAGTACTGAGTAGCTGGTCAAATTATCAATCACAGAAAATTAAAAAATGGCATCATCAGATGGACCGAAATATAAAGTTCAGTGGAAATTTTGGTATTTAAAGACTAAAATGGCAATAATTCAGTAATAAAAATGAACAAAATCAGGCTAAATAAAATGTTTACAAATAAGTTTCTTTCAATAAAAAAACTCATGAAACTTTAACAAAAACTGCAGGTGTGTGTCTGTGTCTGGTGAATTTTGGGTTAAAACATGTTGGTTTTTCATTCACTGGGTAGAAAATACATAAATTTAACTCAAGTAAGAGTAGAAATGCTTCATAATAAAGTTACTCAATAGTACAGCATAATAAAAATACACCTAAAAAAAAATTATTATTTTTTTTAAAGTGACTCAAGTAAATGTAACTGAGTAAATGTAACTAGTTACTACCCGTCTGACCTGTACGGGAGGCAGAAGCCGGTGTCTCCCTTCTCCACCTCCTCTTTGAACTGCTGGACGCAGTCCAGGAAGGCCACCATGGCGTGGTCAAACTTATTGTCCCAGAAGAACCTCAGGCCACCAGAGCAGTACAACGGGAGCTCCTGGACGCAAAACAAACAGAAGCTGATCAACAATTCAGATTAATTATTACAAATCAGCTTTAGGAAGAGGACATCTTTACGCCTTACCTTTGACTTGTCAGTCAGTGACTCCAAGTACGAATGGTTTCCATACGGGACGAGTCGATACCTGGGAGATTATTTCATCTAAATTCAGCCAAACTTTAAAGCATATTTGGATTGAAGAGATCAAACTATGTTTACCTCTGGAATCTCAGGCCCATTTTGTTGGCCAGAGCGTGCAGCAGCAGCACCGTCTGCCCCCAGGCCGCGTTGATCTCGTTCCACTCCACAGGAACGCTGGGAAGCCGGCCCAGTCGGAAGTTGTTGATGGTGCCAAACTGGCCGCTGTGCCTGGGAACAATCAGGGCAGACCTGTTATTTTCAGCCGGCACAGAAATATTTCTGGGTACAAACTGATCTGTGTGTACCAGATATGAAACGTTGCGTTGAAAACGTTTGTCTTCTTGAGTCGATCCAGCTGAATCTGGCAGTAACGCATCTGGTTGTCGACACTCTTCAGCTCGTCGTCCAGCTCCAGCTGCTGCCGTTTGAACTCGCTGTACTCCTTTTGGTACCTGGTAGCATGGAGCACAGAGGGCTGTTAGATGCTGAACTTCAGTTGATTTCATTGGGAGGTTCTGCCCCCCTTTTACTCTGATACCCCTAAATCTGAGCAAAAACCATTGAAATCTGTGGTTTAAAAGTTGTGAAATTAGTAGACCTCAAAGTATTGATTGGATTAATCATGATTTATTTATTATTTATATAAATTGTCAACCAATTCAGCAAACCGATTAATCGTTAACTAACTGATTAATTGTTAAATAACTGATTAATCATTAAATAATAGATTAAAAAGCTACGGCGGGCCACATTTGGCCCTCGAGCCTTGAGTTTGACACATGTTACTATTTCATCAGTATTATAAAGTTAAATATACTAATAGGTGTACATTTAGTCTCTGTGTAATAATTTGTAATTTGCTTGTTTGGCTCTGATAAAAATACTGGAAACAAAACTATAAAAGCCCCGACTGGGTCTCCTTACTGGAGCTCCTCGGTGTCCAGCTGCTGAGCCTGAATCCTACTCTGCGCCAGATCTTTGGCCACAGCAGCCCGCTGCTCTTCCACGGCCTCCAGCTCCTGCACCAGCGTCTCCTCCTCGCTTTTCAGCTGCTGCAGCTCTGCCAGCAGGGTCTCCTCTTCCTCCACCTGCAGGTTGGACAGAAGCTCCAGACACTGCCTGGAAACGGATCGGCACTTTGTTAACGGGTCAAACCTCCCTCCGTACATCCTCTGAAAATGTCCTGCTGGCTTAAACCGGCTCACTTGTAGTTCTGGCACTCGTTCTCTGTGATGTTGAGCTGCGTGTCCAGGTGATCCAGCAGAGTGTCGGTGCATTCCTCACACAGGGGGTGATCCACATCCGTCTGGCCGGACATAATGTCGAACAGGTCGCTGGTCACCTGAGTAGGTCAGAAGCAAATAGATTCCTTGATAACAACTACAAACAAAAACTAACAAACAAACATGTAGGTATACATTCCAAAGCGTACATTAAAAACAAAATACAGAACATAGTCAACTGGTGTCACAACAAAAATGTAGCTGATTAATATGTGAATTAGGATATGCTTTTTTCTTTTGATGTTGGCAGTTATTTTCTAATTTGAATTATTTTTCTATTCTCTAATTAAATCTAGCATCTGATATTTTTTTAAAAAGCGGAGAAGGGAGGGAAGAAAAGAAAATAAGGAGGTAAGCAAGTAAAGAGTAAATAAAAGAACATGCCAGAATAAATAATAAATAAAGGATAAGGATGAAACACTAAAAGTCCTATTACTCCTTGATTTTCACACAAACAGCATCTTTCTTGCCCCAGGAGAAGTAATCAAACTAAAAATATCACCTTCAGTCTCCGACTGAGATTTTCCATGGTTCCACCGTCCGAAGCGTCTCCGATCAGCGTGAAACTGTTAGCGCTCTCTGTTGACATCATCCTGGAGAGGAGAGACTTCACTGATTTGTTGCCTTTCAGGAAACCAGAGAGTGAGTACGGAAAGTATTCACACCCCCTCTAAATCTTTCACTCTTCGTTTCACTGCTGCCATTTGCTGAAATCAAAAAAGTTCATATTATTTCTCATGAATGTTCACTCAGCATCCCACGTTGACAGAAAAAAACAGAAATGTAGACATTTTTCCAAATGTATTAAAAAAGAAAAACTGAAATATAAAATGCTGAGTGTACATTCATGAGAATTAATATCAACTTTTTTGATTTTAGCAATATTTAAAGGGGTCTGAATATTTTCTGTAGCCGCCGTACATTAAGTAGAGCTGATTAAAAATCAACTCACCGTGCAGGAGGGATGTACTTTCTCGACACGCCATCTTGTTTGTTTTCCACAAACGTCTCCTTGAAGAAAACAACTCCAAATTAAACCAATTTAAAACAAAATCATGACAGAATAGTTTAGTGATAGGTTATATTTTTGTTGTGTTATTAATCCATCTAAACAGAGACCCAGACATGCAAATAAAAATTCAGTTATAAATTCAGCGTCTAAAAACGAAAGTTTGAGTCTAATAATTTTGTAGAGCTGCAACCACATATTATTTCAGTATTTAATTATTCTGATGATTAATCAATTAATCTGATAAAAAAAATACACATTACGCAGAATTTTCATTCAACCACTTCAGCATTTTTATGCATTAAAAACTGCAAATAAATAACTAATTCAATCACTTTTTTAAATAAGAAAATTTCCATTTTATTGCTTGTAAATGCAATAACGGTATTCCTTTAGTGAAAAATTTACTTACAACATCAACGTGTGAAAAGCTCTTTCTGTAGGATATAAAGTAGGGCTGAGCTCAAACCATCACTTGAGGAATTATGGGTAAATGTTTAGACAGAGGTTGTATTTTTTTAATCTTAAATCTAAAACGTATGTATATTTTTGTACAATTTAACTTAATCACTGCTCTGACTGTGTTGTTTTTTAAGCAATTGACCATTTTTTTAATCCAGATTTATTAACTGCTAAATAAGTTGAAAATTATTTAAATAAATCGGTTCATCATGATTCATCCAATTAATCATTTCACCCTAGTGTGCTTTTTACCAATATCTTTCTTTTTTAGAATCTGCAGAAGGACCAGATTTGAGGAGTGCGTCACTAATAATAGCCCACACAGCAGATTCTCCCACCTGAGCTGTTGCACTACACAGCTCCCTCAGAGCTAATTAATTCTCTCCCTGCACAGCCTGTCAATTTTGATGGCTGTAGGCCTGCAGTTGTGCAGTACTGTTCCCATTTTCAGCTGGTGGATTAAACAGAACTCCATGAAATGTTGAACATTTGGTATTTTGATGTATAACAATAAAACAAGATGTGGACGATGGGTGGATCGATAAATTACACATAAATGGGTTATATTTATTAATTATGCCGACTTCTGAAGGCAATTTGATTGCTCTGGGTTTTATTTTAATGTGCATTCAAAAGTTGCAGGGCATCAGAGTAAAGGGGGATAAACTTAACCCACCTCAGGTGCTGCTTCCCCTCCGCCGCTATCCGCCTGTTTGCTGCTGGGAGTCACCGTGACCACCGGAGCTGCAGAGGAGAAATAGCTCCCACAGTGACTCAATCATAACCGAGCTGAATTACCTCAAATTAACAGTAATCTGCAGAATAATACCGATGAGCTCCTGGATGGTGACTCGGTCCAGCACGTTGAAGGAGGTGTCCAGTTTGAGCGGCTGGCTGCACCGCTGACACACGAAGCTCACCTGCATGGTGGTGCTGGAAGACTTGGAGGCCTCCATCACTGATCTAAAAGAGAGGATAAAATAAGGAGTTTGGGGGAAAGCAGAACCCGTAACGAATCTGAACGTAAACATCAGATTGCTACCTGGGTTAGCTTTCCCGTTAGCTTCGACTCAGCAGACAAGCAGGAGATATAATCACTAGCAACTGTGGAAAATAACAGCTGTTATCTTCATACTAATTCATCCCGTAAAATATATATTGTTAAAGAAAACATAAAATCCCTGAATCATCAACTCTGCGTTGAGCATTTCCTTATTGTTGTTTACGGTGAATAAAATCTCTTCCTCTGTTTTCACAAGTTGGTTGATTAGCGAGGTGCTGCCATCTACTGGCCACAATGTGGTATTACAGATTCCAATAATATGTCAAAATCCATTAAATATTTTCTTTGTAATTGAATTGTCTTGTTGAATGACGTGACTCTACTCAATGAAGAAGTGAGTAGAGTAGTCAAAATTTGTACTCAACTTTTAAACGTAGCCGGACTTTAATTTTTTTTATTCAAGTCAAAATAAAAAGTATTTGATGAAAAGGTCACTAATGTGCTGAGTAACTAACCATAAAACTTGACTACACATTAAAATGAATGTACTCACAATCAAAAATATATAACTATCTGCAAATTCAGCTATGTTTTAAGACAAAAATAAATAATAATTCATCAACAAGCACATGTTTCCAATATACCTAACAGTGAAACCGATAGAGTAGGTAATTACATGTGCTAGAATAGGGTATTGTGTTTCCTTTGACAATATCTGCTTCAAAATATCTATTTATTATTCTTAACCTCGAAATGGTTAACTCAAGTCAGCTGGTAGAAAATAACATTAAGGAATGAAACTAGTGTAAAAACAAGAAGTTTCACTTAACCAGAGATTATAGGTGTGTCCATGTTTCAGTATAATTTTATATCTGATCTTAAAAAAGGACTTACAAAAAAACTGTCCAACTTTGCTCCCAGAATTTAGGCACACTTGTCATTCACTTAATTTCTGAAAGAAAAATCAGAATTAGGACATTAAATTAACTCTTTGTGATTTGAGGGTTTTTGTCATGTTTATATTATAACAAAAGTAACAGAACCCTGTATTTATTTTTGTTTATTTCATTAGTAGCTTTTTATTTCAACAGTAATTTCTCTTGACCTCTGGTATTTAATCATATTCCTGCAAAATTTAAGTCAGTAGTTTGTTTGTTTTTTAAATCCCGTTGCGTTGCTTCTTCTGTTTGTGTGTTGTCTTACCACCAGGGATCCTCAGGGGGCGCTGTGTTGCTGCAGTAAAACGCCGGCCAACCACAGTAGAAGAAGACGAGTTGCGGGAAAACTGAAGCGGATAAGTTGAACGTTGACGTCTACAAATTGTCAGAAAACAAGGTAATTTTACCTATAAACACTATTCTATATTTTACAGAATAACGCGATCTGCTTCTTTCGTTAATTTCCCGCGACGCCGATGCGTTTGCGTTGACAATGTAGCGTTTTAATGTCGATGTGTTTGAAAGATGCTAGTTGTATAACTAAATTCCGTTAAAAACATTCACATTAGCGAGTAGCTAGTTTCATGGTTAGCTTTAATATGATCACCTGTTCGCTCTTTGCTATGCTAGCATGCTATTTTAGCAACTGATAAGTTATCTGATGTAATAATCTTCTAAACTTTATGTTTTTCTTTGACAGCTGTGTTTTTCTTTCAGATTTAGTTGGAAATACTTAAATGACCCGAAAGGGGAAATTAAATATTATTACTATCAAAGGTTCTAGAAATAGACGTTGTAGGCTCTCCTGTAGTAGTTTGCAGCGGCTCTGAACAAACCTCTGACTGAAGACATTCGGTCTTTGTAAAGCAGTTTCATGGGTTCTTCATAATTTTCTGGAAACAAAGTGAAATTTGTTCTTTTAGTTTTAGTTAATGCTGTAAGTTTTGCATCTAGCACCTCCATTAAGTCACTTTGATAAACCTAATTAGCTGTAGTTAAGATTTTTAATACATACACTAGCCTAACTCATCACTTTACATATCTGCTGGGGAACAATAGACACCCACAGTGAGCAAAGTTCACAAAAGTTGCATAACTTTACTGCCCACCAGGTGTTTTTCAAAGGCACAGTGACAGGCCCACACTGTGCCTTTGAAAAGAAAAGATTATGAGCTGTTATCAGTTTGGAGAATTCACCTGTATTATCTGCATAAAACCGTTCACATAAAACTAGATTATGACTGTGCAGCAGTTTATGGAAGTAATTTGTAGAATACTTTCTTCAGTGTAACATAAAGGAGATATTAGCCAATCATTTATTTAATATTTTCAAAGCTGAAAAATCTCAAGCCGTATTTGTTAAGAGTCTACCTTCTTGATTTAAAAGGGAGTCTTGCCTTATTGGTAGCAGGATGTTTTTTTGTGATTTGTTATTTGCAGCCTTTTAAAATCACAATGACGACACCAAAAGCCAGCGATGTCAAAAAGGGAATCTCAGTCCTCTGGGAAACTCTTCAATGTCCCATTTGGTGAGTATTTCTCAGAGCAGCAATAATTATATTTCTGATTTTAAAAAAAGTTCCTTCAAATGTTATTTAGTTGGTGTCATGTTTTGCCTTCAGCCTGGATTTAATGTCTGCACCAGTTTCTACTAAATGTGATCACCAGTTTTGCAAGTAAGAAACCTTTAACATTCTTTTTTTGTTTAAAAATTCATAATTTTGTTTATTTATGGTCTTAAACTTTCTTCTTTGGCAGATTTTGTATTACGAAGCTTTTGGACAACTCCAAACAGAACAGAGCCAACTGCCCAGTGTGTAAATTCAAGATAACAAAAAGGTCAATAAGTTGAAAAACTCAAAAATTCACCCCAGTCACTAAAATTCTGTTATTATAACCTGCCATGTTATTCATTAGGAGCCTGCAGGAGAGCCCTGGGTTTCAGAGACTTGTTGCAGGACTTCAGGAGATGATACAAGCATATGAACATGACACCTGCACAAACTGTGAGATCACAAATAACTGGAAGATTTGTTTGAATGAATTTACATTACAATGTAATTTTTCTTATATTTTCAGACTTTACTGGACTGCCACAGCAAAGAAAGAACACTAAGTAGGATCAACAGAAATTAAACAATAAGGTTTCTCTTGAGATGTTCAGCTAACATTAGTTGTTTTTTTTTCTTCTCCTTTTGGTATCAGAAATACAGAAACAAGTAAACATGCATGTGATTTATCATTTGGAGACCCATCTGGAATTGAACAGGACAATAAGGGAACTGAACACCGAAATGATTCTCCACAGTCCTGCTCCTCAACTGTAGCAGGTAAAAACTTCTCTTGCATTTATTCAACTTAACTGCATCAAATCTGCCACATTAGTTTTGAGATATAATATATTTTATAACGCCTATAATAAATATCAGGGTATTTTCCTCATTTGGGATGAGAAGTTTACATAAATAGATAAATAAACCTTTTTTCTCTCTGTCTGTAGTTAAATCAGACTAAACTTCTTTTGTTTTAGGTCAGAATTAGAATTATTTTTCCTATTTGCTAAATTCCACAACTTGTATTATTATTATCATTATTATTAAGAATAAGAAGAATAATATAATATTATTGTTATACATATAATAATAATAGTAATATATTGCATAATAATAGTTATATTAAAAATGGCCTCAAAACAATAATATAACTTCTGGGGCAATTTATCGTTCAGCAAAATTTATTAATATCAGCCCAAACTTTCACATCGGTTCATTCCTACTTAAAACCCTAGTTTGTCACTTGTCTAGGAATGAATTTCTCTTGTAGATTGAACACTGTATACTGAGTAAATGTCTGCCATGCCTTTTACAGCTCAGAATGGGTTTGCTCAGCTCATGGGACTGGAAGACTCTGCATCTATAACAGCAGAAAACGAAGGCCTGGATAGCGGCCTGGGTGACGTCCTACCAATGTCTGACAAGAAAATGTCCGATAACTTGGAGCTAGAACCTTCAAATGTTGGAAAAAATGCAACGGATGCGTCTAAAAACAAAAGGCTGAAGCGCAAACCAAAGAAGGCCTCTAACTGTTTAGATTCAGCTCAAGAGGAACCTGGTCAACAGGACGTCCGAAAGTCCTCTAGAAAGAAACAGAAAAAGGATTTGGAGCACGACAAGATTCTTGAACAGAAAAAGAAGAAAAGTTTGGAGAAAGTCGCCGAGTGGCTCCTCAAAGTTCCAGCCGAAGAAGAGCTGCAACTAGAGAAACCCCTCCACAGCAAAGACGATTCGGATAGCAGTTCCTCTACCACGATGCTGGACGTTGAGCCGCAAAACGTCGAATTGAATCCTAAGAGAGAACATCGCGGCAAAGCCCTTGAGGAGCAGGTTTTTGGCGTCATCTACAAGCGAAGAGGAAGCAAAGTTACCGAGCCGCTGACGGCTAAAGAAATAGAATCTTGTAATAGATTTTCCAAGCAGAAAAAGAAAAACAATGTCCGCCTTTGTGAAGAGCGACAAATTGTAGAAAATGACACCGGCAGTGACTTTTTTAAAGAATTGGAACAGATGGTGGTCGAGGAAAAGCTTGAGGAAACTGTGGATGAGTTGAACCAGAAAGAAAGCAACAAATATCAGGGGGAACACGAGGTTCCTGTTGCTAATATCATACAGCCGGAAACTACAACACCAACTAGAAGGACTCGCAAAAGTCTGCAACAACCTGAGGGTGATTTACAAGAGCAGACTCAGTTGAAATCAAAAGGTACCGACAAGAAAAGTGATTGTCGGAAAGAAAAAAATTCAAAGTTAAGCAGAAAGAAACCAACTAAGGTTGCAAAACCTCTTGTGTTAGTCGAAGTTCAGGACCGGGAAACGAGTCCTAAACCCACTGAAAGAGTTAAAGAAGTCGAAGTTCAAATAGAGACTTATCCCAGCAGCGAGGAACAGACAACTCCAGTTATGAAGAGCGCCAGAAGAAGCAGACGGCTTCAGCTTTTTGTTGACGAGGTTCACGGAAGTCACAAGAAAACAACCTCTAAAGCTACTGCAACTAAAACAGACGAAGTCGCTAAAAAGCAATCTGATGAAACAATGGATGCAACTCCATCTAAAAGTGGAAACCTTATGAAGAAAGCTAAAAGAAACAGATGTGTTTCTGAGGAGGATATCAGAGTGATAGAAAGTGTAGAAAAGAGAGGAAGGATGTCTTTGACACAAGCTGAATCAGAGGTACCTGAAGCGCTAACGCTAGCTAAACCTGACTGTACCTTCTCTGTGGTCCCGAACTCCACAAGTCCAACCGATCCGTCCATCGTAGGTCCGACGCTTGAAAGTGAGAAGCAGAACAATTGCCCGCCTGGCTCTCAGCAGGGAACATTTGCTAACGTTGAAGAGTACGAGGATGGCAAGAACGACAGTGAACTGGACACAGAGCAACTTCTCCAAAGCTTCAAAGCTTCCAAACGGAAATCTTTCCTTCTTGGGGACCCCAACGCGAAGAGAAGTTGCGGTTTGGATGTAGAAAACGCTGAAGGGAGCCAACATAACTGTTCGAGCTCTGAACTATCAGAAAATATAAACCAGGTTTCAAAATCGACATGTAGTGACGTGATTTCCCCTTCCAACTCGCCCAGTAAGATTAGAAAACCAGATCAAGCTCTACTGGACACCCCCAATCCTGATGGGAACTGTCCATCCAGGAGCAGCGTTAGCAGCGGTCTCAGTCCAAACAAAGTGGCAAAGCGTGACAGAGACAGTCCTCTGTCTGTCGTCCCTCAGGTCGTGGACTCTGGCCTCCGCTTCACAGCTGTTGAACAGGAAGCAGCAAAAGCTTCCCAGAACGACTACGACCTGACGGAGATCCCAGACGGCATTTCAAAATGTCCTTTGGATAACAAAACCGAGACAATTTTTGTTGGAGAGTCTTCTTTAACCCCGGACCAAGAGGTCAAGGAAGCCAACGGCAGCGGAGGAGTCAGCACTCAATCCTCCATCCAGACCAACCAGAAGAAGAAGAGGAAGACTCAGAGGCTGGAGTCTTCATCCGAGTCCAACAGCTCATTTAAAGAGGAGTTACCGACTTTGGCACAGATCTTTGGAACATCAGATAATCTTCAAGCTGAGATTAAACATCAGGGAGAAATCGGCGAAGCTAACAGATTGGAGGGAGTCGGAGAGGAACCACTGGGCCGTCCAGCTGGAAGTCTGACCCCAGATCAGCTCGACTCCAGCCAGGCATCCGTTGACTTGTTCGGCACACCGGAGGAATGTGAGTAGCGGTTGTTAACTTTATTTATTGACAACAACAAATAAAGTCAACAACTTTATTTATTTATTGTTTGTTTTCCTTCAAATATAAGTATCAAAACTGGAGATGAAACTGAGTCAAACCACTCTGAACTACGACAGTGCGACGGCTGTGGTAATAAAATAAAATAATAGATAATAGAATAAATTCGTACAAGAATGAAGCCATAATTTTATGAGAATAGTCATTATATGAGAAGGTCATAAAATTGTGATTTTATTCTATTATTTCGACTTTATTTTTGCAATACTATGATTTTATTGTCGTATTACTTCAACTTTATTCTCATATTTCAACTTTATTCATCCAAGGTTTCCCCCCAGAAAACTTGCTAAGCCCGGTGGTTGGATGCTAGGACAGACATTCAACCCAGCATGATAAGTCTGGTGGCCCGCCAGGCTTGTCATACACTGGGGGAATCTCTGTTCTCATAATACTGATTTTATTCTTGTAGTAATACGATTTGATCATCAAATTATTTCAACTCTATTCTTTTAGTACTTCAACTTTAATCTCGTAATTTTATGATTTGTTCTCATAACTTTCCAATTTTGATTATAATGGCAGCTGTAAGTCAACATAAATTTTTACAATACGAAATTTAACAACGTAGCACATTATCTTAAATTAAGGCTTTTCTCTCTCAGGTAACAAATATGACACAACTGTTATTTATTTGAACTTCATCTAGTAGAGTAAAATGTGGTGCGATATGATGAAAAAAAATCAAATAGGATTCATAATCTGTCTTTTTAATGAGATGCTTTAATTATTTTCATGTGGATGTTATTTATAAACTCCATTTTTAGACTATCTGCAATGAGACCCACAGATTTGTTGTGGAGAAATTGTTTTATTTTACAACTTAAATGTTGATAATTATTGCTCTTACATAAATCTGAGTTGGCTCAAATCAGTGTCATAACTTTGTAGAACACGATTAAGAATTGTCTGTAAAAGCTTGACTTTTTCCTTTCTGCAGGTGACCCCCCTGAAAACTGCGTCGGGGTTTCCTTTGAATCGTCACAATTCTCAAGCGAAGTTCTTGTTACTCAGGTGAACGCAGTTTATTTTTCTGTCTCTTTCTCATCAGTTAAAATAAGAAAGATAAAGAAATCGATCGGCATGAACAGGTTTTGATTTTTGTTCCATTAATTGAAACGTCAGGATTTTTTTTTGCTTGTTCAGCATTTGTTGAGATGCACTTTCGCCTCACGGCCCATAGGGGGCAGCCATTTCATTTTCTTGTCAGTTCCTGGGTGACAAACTGCTTTGCTCCGTGAAAAATTCCCCCCTCAGCAGGTTTCTAAATTACATTTCATTTACGTTGGAGGAAATGTTGCAGAGAGGATGATTTTTTTATTTACTTATTTATTTTTGTTTTGTTTCATACCTCATCCATCGTCCTGTGCTCAGATTTTCATCTTATTCGACTCAGAGATTTCTCAGTTTCTCAGAGATGAAATTAGAGTTCTCATTTCGTCTGCCCACATAATCAATAAATTTGCACCTTAAGCCCAAATAATGCAAAGAATAGCAGCGGTATTCTGTCGTAATATTAAACTCTGTAGGTGATATTTCCAGTTCTGTGAATTGCAGGCAGTTTGAATTGCCTGATTTTGCAGGAAGTGTTGCATTGCAGCTGTTTTCCACCCTCAGTCCCTGCTGAAATGTAATAAAATGCAATTTAGAGAAAAAGCTTTTCTTTTTTTCTGCTCTTCCTGTAGCAAAAGATAGAAATGCAGAAGGAGCTGGTGAGGCTGGAGAAGCTGATGGCTCTCGTCTCAGAGGTGCTTCAGGAGAAAGAAGGCAGTCCTGCTGCAGAAACCAATCAGGGCTGTGAAAACAGGGGTGAGCTGGAAATGTGTGAAAATGTCACAAACTTAATTTTTTTCTGATAATAACACATAATTTAATCAAGCAAAACACAAATGTTTTGTCTTGTTGACATTTAGTTGAGAAGGAGAATCATTTTAATAAGTTATTAGCCGACACATACTGAATTAAAAGTTTTGCCTTGACATTTAAATTCTGTCTAATATTTAAAGAAGTTTAAAAATCGTCTGCTTCGCTTCATTCCCAAACTAGCTTTTAATTTTGTAGTGAGCTTCAGGGTTTCCCCCAGTGTATGATCAGCCTGGCGGGCCTCCAGGCTTTACTTATGGTCCACCAGGCTCAGCATTGCTTATTTATTTAAGTCTTTTTAAAATGTTTGCAGTTTTTAAGACTTTACAATTGGTGTTCAGGTATTAATCTTCCAGTATTTTGGTAACACATAATTATCAAGTGATATTTTCAAATTTCCTGTCTACTTTAAACATTTTTAAGTCAAAATCATGACGGGCTGTTGGATGAATGGCTGCCCGCCTCCCAACCACCGAGGATAGCAACGTTTGTGGGGGAAGCTTTGGGACTTTATTGAATTTTATTGTGTCCAATGTCTTTCTAGGCCCAGATCTGGATGACCAGGCTCAAGTCCAGAGTTCAGACAGGTGAGAATTTGTATTGCTAGAAAATAAAGTTCACTAAACTTCCTTCTTATTGGGTTTCGCTAAAACAAAGCAGCAGATTTTCTGTTTATATTTGGAACTGGTGACGAATTAAAAGAAGGAAATTCTTCAAATATTAAAACCAAACATGAACTAAAGCAAATTTTAGTTATCGATTAATCTTTTGGTTATTGTAACAACAAAATTGAGCGTACAGTGACTAAACTAAGTGGCCAAAGGTGCCGGAGTTCCGTTTGGGTTGCTAGGCAACGGGCTGGGCTGTGGTTGCTAGGTAACGCCGCAGGCTGACTCAATAATCAGGAACTATTGCGTAAGATTGTTTCCTTCTTTCTTCTCCCCGTTTAGCCGTGTAAGAAAATGTGTTTGTAAATTAATGATGAAATTTATTTAATCCTGCGAATAAACTGATCAATCGATTGAAGTCGATGCCTCAATTTAAGCCGAATAACCTCGGAAAATATAGGGATATTTCCTGAAGACAGTATTTTGGGCTAGTTTCTAGTGTATTTACCTTATTACACTTGAAACGAGACAAACTAACTTTAAAAGTAACTTTTCAGCAATGTATAGGAGCTTATTTTAAATAATTCCTTAATATTGATGCGAAAGTACTAGTTCTATTGGCAGATTAATTTACTTATAACATGGAAAAATGTCTTGTTATAAGTGAAATAATTTGTGAACTAGTACTTTGGCCATCAACATTAAGGAATTATTTACTTAAAACAAGCCTCTATGTTTTGCTAAAAAGTTACTTTTAAGTTTTATCTTTCAAGTTTACTAAGATATTTGCACTGGAGACTAGACCAAAAAACCTGGTAAGATTTTGTATTTTTGCAGTGCAGATATGAGTAACACCTCAAGCCTCCATATTTGCTCGTAATCTTTGCATTTTCCGTTATTACTGAGCAAATTTATTTCAAAATGTCCTCAAGAAGAATAATTATCATCACTTGTGTGAGAAATAATAACAGACAGCCATTTTTCAGTTTGGTTGATTGACCTGCTAAACAGACTCCTGCAGTCATGGAGGCAATAATCAACTTCAAGCTGTTGTCAAATGTAAGTAAATTAGATCAGTACTGTCCCATTTCTCTTCTCAGATCGTTATATTATTGTTAACAGATGTCAAGTGTAGTTGCATTACAGTGCAGTAATAATGAGCAGAACAATAACTGAGGCATGTGGCTTGTAATTGGTCTTGATGCTGCATCTCGATGAAGAAGTTAGTGCGTTTCCTTGTTCTCAGAGGGTGATGTATCTTGAAAGGACAGACTGATTATCTCCCTAATGAGCCCTGAATCTGCTTATACTCTGAGAATAAAAAAAAGTCATTACTGACAGCGTCTTATGTCATCTGAAGCACTTAGACGGAAAGTTGTGTTGCCACAGTAATTTATCTCCACCGCCTGAATGCGTTCCTCCAGCTTCTCGCCTTGAAGCGTCTAAATGCAGGCAAGAGGGAGTTTGGAAAAATGGGAGGCTTTGGCTTTATTATGAGGCTTCGAAAATGAAGTCGTATTGGAGGAGAGCTGTGAGGAAACTGGAAGAAGTTTTATTTTTATTCAGTTAATTTAAATGCAGGGTTGCTGCCAGTTCTCATTTTTTCCACCAATTTTAATCAGAGTAGCTAGTTATCAGCTGATTTCTAAGAGGACTCGTTATTACATTCAGTGTTAAGTCTCTGTTAAGGTCTGATTCAAAATTGCAATCGTAATTTACTTCTGATTTTAGAGAAATTGCTAATCAAGTAAAAAATTGTAAAGCAGTAAGAGTTTAAATTTTCTACTTCGTCTGGTTTCTATTGGATGTTTCTGCATGTTATTCACCAAAGTTTTCATTCAGAGTGATTTATTCTTTTTACTATGTTACAACTTCACAACTTTTTATTGTAATGTTTGTTAAAATTTCAGGAATTGAGAAAATATTTAAAGTGTAAAGAGAACAATAAGTGAAAACGCAGCAGATAGTCGAGATAGTTTAAGGTTTTAATGTTTTTCAATTATATCTGTACATAATATTATAAATTAATGTAATTATAATATTTATCTGGCTTTTCATTTGATAGGAGGAAAAAAGATTTTATTTGAGAATAAAAGGCGACACATGATCATTTTGTTAATCTTTAACAGATTGAAAAATGTCCAATTTAACATGAAAAACTGAGTAGAAAAGGCAAAAAATTAATAATAAATTACATTCCATGAAAATAGAAACACAGTAAGAAAATAAGCAGAAATCATTACAATTGCAAGACGAATTTTAATTATTAAATGAATACATTTTTATAAATATTGAGTTTGTGTTACTGTGGCACTGCGCCTTCTACTGGTAAAAATGAGAAGGGAAAAGAGCTAACATAGCGGCTAATTCAGTTAGACGTTGCGTTTCCATCTTTACAATAATATTGTGCATATGTAATATTGAATAACAATAAATTATATCAAAGGAGCACCTGTCAATGCAGCTTACCTATTACATTGAGTGATCGTCAAAGCTGTTAGCCAGCCGTTAGCCAGCCGTTAGCCTTTCCAATGCAATGCCAGCATAGCCGCAATAGTCTTAATTTTGGTGCATAATAAATTACAGTAACATTTTTGGCCAAACTTTATGAATCAAATTCTTTTTTAATAAAAAAAAGCACTTTATTAGAATATAATCTGTAATCCATTATTAGTTTTTTGCAGCTGTTTTGAGACCAAATAATACCAAGAATCGGACTCAGATTTTGAGTTTTGTGATAAGATATTTGGTTTTACTCTGTTCATTTGTCATTATGTTATGGCGGATAAATTGTCACATTTTATTTTATAAACTCTGCTGGCTGTTCTTTGCATTATATTCTGAATTTTCAGTTTTGTTTTCGCTCTATTCATATTAAACCCCCACTGCTGCTTCATCAGTCCGTGAACATAACGGTCCAACATCCAGGGGAGGAAAAGTCCTTCCCCGAGTTGTTATTTTTTTTGGCTGAGGAGACACAAATGTATAAAGACAAGGTTTCAAAGACCCGAACTGACAGCAGAGGTTCTCATGCAGCTGATGTAAGCTGCATGTTTCTGTGGGATTGTTAATTACTGTTTTAAATAAACGAGTTCTATCTTTTGCAGGAAGGATATTTTAGCTGCAGAAACCAAAGCATCTGATGATAAAGTGGCAGAGCGTGGTGGCTTTTCAGGAACCGGTAAGGCTGTTTGTGTAACTTTGTAGAGTTTAATATGTGTAGAGGAGTTTTTTCCAATTACCTTAGATTCACCTCTATTTGCTAGAATTAGTTTGTGTCTGCTCTTTGGCTTTTCTCTAGTTCTTTAAATGTCAGGAATGAACTGGTTCAGCTGAACTGAAGTTGCTTTCTGTTATATTGATCGTTGCAGTTGGGTTTGTTATAGCAAACAAAGATTCATTTATGTGTTTTTAAAGATACATTTTCAAAATTATATCTAGGACAACGAATTGACAATTACTTTAGTAATCGATTAGTCATATTCTGATGATTAATCGATTAATCAGATAAAATAAAATTGGCATATTCTGCAGAGTTTTCATTTATCCACTCAAGACTTTTTATACAATATTAGAAATAGAATGAAGCGATGCAAATAAGCAAACAACTCATTTTTTAAATAAATAAATAGACTAAAATACAGTAAAAGCATTTTTTTAGTGAACACTTGATCATTTGTAGCAAAAGAAGCAGCTGCAGCTTCTTGATTTAACTGCAATATAGTGTAGGATTATATTAGTTGATCTGGTGGTTATTATTATTATTATATTTTTAATAACTCCATAGCAAAAGGTGCTGAATAGGAGATTTTCTTTTACTGAATTTGAACCAGGTGAAGGTAAAACTCTTCCAAAGTTGTGGGTAAAACATTTGCAGGCAAATGTTTTTTTTTATGTCTTAAATGTAAAATATATCCTTTGTTGTCTCCACACTCCAATTAATGGTTAATCAATCACTAAGTTGGTAATTGATTAATCGTCAACTGATGATTAATCATTACTAAACTGTTATTTCAATAATCAATTAATCCCAATTAATCGTTTCAGCCTTAAGCATATCATGTTTTTTCTACCAGTTAGTGATTATCTTCCTTTTCTTCTCTCTTCTTTTCTTTTCTTGTCTTTTCTTTTCTTTTTCTTTTCACAGCTGTTCAAGACTTGACTCATGCAGAATCGACTGTAAAAGACACAAAGACCCCTAATTCAATTTCTGCAACCAAAAAGGCGAAAACTTGTGATTCACCTCCAGATTGCCAAGAAGACAAAGAAAACAACAGCCCTCCGAAAGAAAAATCTAAAGCTAAACTTGTTCTGGTGTCGTCCGGATTGGGCCCGAATGAGCAGGTTGTTTACTCTTTCAGGTGTTTTGTTTTATATAGGACTCGGTACTGAACCCACAAACTGATCCAATATCTTGTTGATTATAGATAATGGTGAAAAGGTTTGCCAAGAGAGTCGGCGGTCGCGTTGTTTCCCGGGTGACACCAGAGGTGACGCATATCATAATGCGCACAGGTACGCATATTATATCTGAAATTTCTGAATTAATTCATTTCTGTAGAGTTTTCAATGTTCCTTAAATACACAGTAAAGAAATACATACTTTTCTTTGTTACTTTTACCCTTTTATATTTCCATCCAGACATTTTAATTTTGAATAGTTAATTTCTCTCTTTGTTCTTTTATTGCCACGTTTTTGTTTTTCAAAAAGACTCTTAAGAAAAAGCTTTCTGTTTGGCCCACACACACTGCTGCCTTCATTTGCTTGTTGCTAATTGCCCTCTTTGATGGATTATTTTTAATTTCAAGGTTTTCCCTCTCCAAAGCACTAAGCCTTTTTTAATGGCAGCTATCAAAACGAGGGAGTTTTAGGTTTGTTTATGATTATAGCTAAATGTTTGGAAGTAGCTGCAGGACTCCCACTGTAACAGAGGAGCTTTAAATAATTCAACATGTGTATTTTTTTATGGCGCCATCATCCACATGCTCTTAGCACTTGCTTGGAATATGATCATACAAACAATCTTAGATTAATGTTTTGTCACCAGATATTTGATTTGACAAAAGCAAAAACGTTTTATTTGAATACATTCCTGGAAAAGTACGTTTTTGGATGCAACAGATCTGCTCATATGTTCCATTTTTAAGGATTAATTAACGTTTTATCACAGCTAGGATTATTTTTTTAACATAACACTGGATACAGTATGGGAATATTGATTTGTTTTTACTGTATGCTCAAATTAGATTAACATAATATAAAATTTTTGTCTTATTAGTCAGTGGAGAACAAGTCTAACTTCTATATTTAGCATTTTTCTGCATTGGCTCAGTTTGACAACATAAACAAGCTAGAATGTCTACATATCCTCCTGACTACCAGGAGAAAAAATATTGTCCAATCACCATTTTTCTTAAATTCCACAATCTTTGTAAGGTTATTAGAATACTGAAAATATTTTTTTTGAAAAAAAAGTTTTTATTTTTGAAATATTATGTGTCCACTACAGTGGACATTGGAACTCCATACATTTGAAATTGGCAACCAGTTTGCCCAAAGAAAATATCCAAACATCAACAATTTCACATTGACAAAACTGTCCATCATCACTAACATAAATATTAGTGTGAGTATCATAGCAATTCCTGTGCTACTGGACTGAGATGTGGACTGTCTTGCTTCATCTGACTCTGCATCTGCATCTATTTGAATTTCATCCTCAGAGCTCTCTGAACTTCCTCTGCTACTGCCTGAAACATTGCAGTAATTGCATGAAGTCTTCTTCATCAGAAAACTCAATATCCTAGTGGGGTCAGGAGGTGCTGGTGCCTATCTCCAGCTAACGTTCCAGGCGAGGGTACACCCTGGACAGGTCGCCAGTTTGTCTCCAGGCAGAGACAAACAGGACCAACAACCATGAACTCACACACTCACATGTAGGGAGAATTTAGAAAGACCTATTAACCATGTTTAAGTCATGTTTTTGGACTGTGGGAGGAAGCCGGAGTACCCGGAGAGAACCCACGCATGCACAGGGAGAACATGCAAACTCCGTGCAGAAAGACCCCGGGCCGGGAATTGAACCCAGGACCTTCTTGCTGCAAGGCATCAGTGCTACCAACTGCTCCACTGTGCAGCCATCCATCAATAATCAACAGTATAATTCTCTCTGCATCTGAGAACGAGTTCCTTTCTTTTCATTTAAAACAATCAACAGAAGAAAAACCCAGAACAAAACAGAGGAAATAACTACAAATGTCCACTACAGAGGACAATTTTTAAACTTTCAAATACTACAATAAAA